>JAPWDM010000002.1:5590332-5652832 GCA_035578155.1 Brachynemurus nebulosus | reverse complement strand
TGTAATGTGAAGTACGAGCAGTCATTACAGTTCAACATTCAGTGTGTCATGTGGTACATGTCTTATGATCCAACAGACAAAACACCTTTAAATATGGTAGAGTTAATGGACAAACCACCTTGTCATGCTGTACATGTCTTAGAAGCGCAAAGGGTTAATATATAAATCTTACATTGCAAAAAGAATTTACGTTTAATTTTTGAAAGCCGCTAATGACTATGGTTCTTTACACACACAGTCTCAATTATCAGCTCACACGTACACAGAAGAGGCGTGGCCTATGTGACAGAATCAAGTGTGACTCAATCGAGTTTGGTGTATAGGTATGTGTGTATATAATTATATATATTATATACAGGGTGTAAAGGAAATAACTCTTATCCTTTTGAGGGGTGACGCGAGTGTTAACGAAATTTCAGTTTTTCATGAAGAAAAATTGTGTTTTCCTGGCAATATATATATATATATATATATATATATATATATATATATATATATATATATATATATGCACACTAGCGGAAATAATTAAAGAATCAAATCCAAATTTTTAGCGATTTTTCGAATGGCTGTATCTTCGTGAAAAATGGTCGTATCGGAGTCGTAAGCAAAGCAATTTAAAGCTGGAAGTTTCTAGCTTCGGGATCTTGCGATAAAAAAATTTTCAAAGTAACGTGTGTGGCGCAATCCTAATAAATACACTGAAAAAAAATTTTCGAAATTTTTTCGGTTTTTTTTTTTGGTCCACGGACTTGGACAAAATTTTTCCGACTTAACCACCATATGGACCGGATAACTTGTTCATTCAGCTTTAATTTGCTTTTTTATAGACTTTTATACGACCACTTCTCGCTGAGATATAGGACCTTGAATGGAAAAGGATCATTTCGTCTTTGACCATCGATATCTCAGCAACCAATGATCACACAGAAAATTGAACGGATGTTTTAAAAACTCGAATAAATTCTCTACAAGGATTAGCTACTGTTTTGTCGGTAAAAATTTTTTTTGCATACTTTACATGAATTTGAAAAATCAAGAAAAAAAGAGCTTTTGGTGGCTCTTTGGAAAATCAAGAGCTGAATTAAAAACTACGAGAAAACCACTAATATTAAGTGTGCCTTTTACAGTTCAATATACCCACAAAAACCCTACCGAGTTTCAGTTTAATCCATCCAGCCGTTTTTGTGTTACATTCGATTGAATTTTTGAAAAAATTAAAGGATCATTTTTTTGATCTTAAACTTTCATAATCTTCGACAAAATGAAAAAAAAAAATTCTCAGCTTTTTTCACATTTTTGTCAATAGCAGTACTTAAATTTATAAAAAAAAGAAAATTTTTTAGAATATTTTCAAAAAATTTTTCAAAAATTTATGTAATATATATATTATTTCTGGCCAGCTTATTTCTGGCGTTTTCGGATCTGCAAGATCCCGGTGACCTCATTAAAAAATCACCTCAACCGTATATTCTAGGCGGACTTTATATATAATATATATATATATATATATATATATATATATATATATATATATATATATATATATATATATATATATATATATATATATATATATATATATATAAAAGTCCGCCTAGAATATACGGTTGAGCTGATTTTTTAATGAGGTCACCGGGATCTTGCAGATCCGAAAACGCCAGAAATAAGCTACCGAACCGATTCTAAAAATTTTCTCACTGCTAGAGAACTAAATTATTTTAGATGGATACAACCAAATTTAGATGGATACAACTATGCTGCACAAAATCCGTTCGGGTTCTTGGGTCCCAAAAATACCAAAACTAATTGCCCAGCCGATTTTAAAAATTCTTTTAGTCTTAGAAAGCTAAACTATTTTAAATAGGTACAGGTCTTAGATGAGATCCGCCAGTGCTCAATATTTGGAAATTCGCTATGTTATGCAGATGTTGCGACAGGGGTATTAATATTTTATGGTACTTAATTACACATTTTTGGAAAAAACAAATCATATATATATATATATATATATATATATATATATATATATATATATATATCCGCAGGACAGTTGTGGATCTCAGATAACACAACCTGTACCTATCTAAAATAGTTTACCTCGGTAATAGTGAAAAAGTTTTTAAAATCGGTCAGTTATTTTATTTTTGACACTTTTGGGTCCCACTGACGCTGTCGGACCTTTCATAACGTAATCTATATCTCTAACAGTGAAAAATTTTCAAAATCGGTCAGTTAGTTTATTTTTGACACTTTTGGATCCTATGGACCCTGGCGGAGCTTACATAATGTAATCTATATCTATCTAAAATAGTTTAGCTCTGTAACAGTGAAAAAATTTTCAAAATTGGTCGTTTAGTTTATTTTTTACAATTATGGGATCAGTGAACACTGGCGGAACTAATACAACTCTAGTACTCTAACAGTAAGAAAAGGGTTCTAGGGATCTCATGACAGTCCGTAGGGTTTTTGCGGACATCATTTAATTAATTAATTCAAATACTTTAACTTACTAGCTATGAAAAATTTTTTAAAATCGATTGGGTGATTAATTTTTGGCCTTTTTAGGTCCCCAAAACCATGACGGATCTCACATAAGATACCTTAAATCTATTTAAAGTTGTTTAACTTCCTAACATTAATAATTATCAGTGAAAAAATTTTCAAAATCGATTCATTTAAAATTTTTTTCCGTGCATACACATACATACATATTATGCTCTTTTGTCTTATGTTTAATAAAACTGAAATTTTTTTTTAAATCGATTGGGTAATTAATTTTTGGCCATTTTAGGTTCCGAAAATCTTGACGGATCTCACATAAGATACCTTAAATCCATTTAAAATTGTTTAACTTTCTAACATTAATAATTATTAATGAAAAACTTTTCAAAATCGATTCATTTAAAATTTTTTTCCGTGCATACAGACATATTACGTTGTTTTGTTTCATATTTAATAATATTATATCATAACATAAATTTCAATTTCTTGTTTATTTTAAATTCAATAAAAAAAAAAAATATTTTCATTACATAAGCTTACAAAATCAGCTTAATTTTCATTTTGCAACTTGAGACAGAACTATGCCAATTATAATGAAATAAATGAGAAACAAAACTTTCTTTATTATAATACATATATGTGGATAGATTTCACTTGTTCTCACAAAATTATTTAAAAAAAAATGGAATATTTTTATATTTTATAAAGAATTGAGACATAAATATAAATTACTTATTAGACTAACAAAGAGAGAAAATTAATACAAATGTGAAAAATTACAATTTTCTCGAAAAATACTTAAGATAGAAAGAAAATTATAAGAATATTTTCTTCGTAATTTTTTTTTTTGCTTTTCAACGATGTAAAAATCGAACTGTCTAATGATAGGATCGAATGATAAAAAATGGCCAGAAAACCTACTTGTGGGCATCCGACGTGTCTGGCCGACGAACTTAGCCGAGTCAATCCGGATTTTAGTTCGCACACAAAATTTCATAAGCACTAAACGTTTCGTTGGAAAGTTATCGTGGCGACACACACACACACACACACACACACACATATATATATATATATATATATATATATATATATATATATGTGTGTGTGTGTCGCCACGATAACTTTCGAACGATACGTATATATATATATATATATATATATATATATATATATATATATATATATATATATATATATATATATATATATATATAAATAATATAATATGTATTATGTGCTATTTTATTTATATATTGTTGTTATTAATATTTAAAAAAAAAAGTATATATGTATTTTAATTTTATTCTACTATATATATATATATATATATATATATATATATAAATTTTAGTCAATATCATTTTCGTATTCTAGGGACCTCAAACATATTTCTGCCATAGTCCCGGGCTCAGATTGCGTCATGGGACCTGCTGTAATAGCTGAATTTCGAGTTTTCGAAATTCGCTAAAACTGAATGGGACAAACTGTCAAAAGTTAACAAATTGGACGTTTGGAATTATTTAAAAATTCTTTTTAAAGTAGAATAAAATTAAAATACATATATACTTTTTTTTTAAATATTAATAACAACAATATATAAATAAAATAGCACATAATACATAATAAAATAGCACATAATGTTATAATTTTTGATTTTGTCTCTTGTTGAGATTCTTATGACTTAATAACATTATACCTTAAACCCGTCTTCCAATAACTTAAACAGAAATAAATAAAATTTTAATAGAATTTCAATTTTCTAGAAAAATTAACTATATTTACTTTTAGAAAAGTTAACGAATATATTATTAACTGACTATTACATTCAGTTAAAGTAGACCAAGCTCCGACCGTATTTTTCGCTACCCCACCAGATGATTCTTTGGGATCAGGTTTAATCTTTATATTAATTCTTTAAATGATTAAGACGAGTTAACTCGGTCTGCAATATGGCGGCTCAAAATGCTGTGGCATGTATATCTTCACTGGTACAGGTGCCGCCATCTGTGACACTTTCCGAAATACGGTATATTTCTAAATAATGTGTAATTTTATCAACATAGTTTAGTATAATTTGTATTTTGTAAATTCCTAGGGTTCACTTTTTTGATGTTCAGATCTTTGATTTTTTTTCTTTTTCTTTTTTTGTAACCTTATCTATTGTACTTATCACTGGCAGTAAATAGTCCGGCATTTTGAGACAAAAAAATTTTTCCATATGGTTTGTTTAAAAGGGTTAAACGTAAGCATCATTAATATTATGAGAAACAAACTATTTGTTCATTAAAAAGATGTTTTCAAAATATAGATATTGCTCCCAAGTTCCCGAGTGAATGAATACACAATGAATTGGGAGCATTCGTAACGCAACTAGCCAAAGTGTCTTGCTCTTACTTTTAAGAGCATTACACTTGTTTTGAAGTGCTTTTGCCTCACTTTGGAGATATTTGTATATTCCTGTCTCACTTTCCATGTTCTTGAGAGAAGGGTGAAGATATGTATACGATGTATACCGAACGCTATTACTGACTATAAACTATGTATGCTAGAATCATCATCGTATCATAAAGATGTACACGATATGATTTTACTCACAGAGTACTAATTTAAATACAAGAGTAATATTGTACTAGATTTTAGATAAAATTTCTTGTTAATACAATAATACGTGAAAGTTTTTACCTATTAAAATTTTTGCCATTTCAACATTTTACATTCAATTCTTATCAAAATTCTGTACAATTCTTATTATAATAAAAACAATTAATAATAATAATAATAATAATAATAATAATAATAATAATAATAATACTAATAATAATAATAATAATAATAATAAATAATAAGTCTATAATAATAATAATAATAATAATAATAATAATAATAATAATAACTAACACTGAAAGACAAACACTTAACACACATACAGATCCAGATTCGTCTGATGGAGAGGGGGGATCGAACAACTGCCGCACTGTCACTGTTACCGCTCTGGTGCACAATCCTCCCCAATTCAATAACACACAAGGTCCGTCAACCTCTGTACCATCTAAACGCGCAGTTCCAGGAACACCCGATCTTAATGAGCAATTTGATGAACCAGAAAACATCTACACCAAGAAACGTAAAATAGAAAGACACATCCACACACATACACAAACACACACACAAACACAAACAGTCCTTTCCCTTCCCTCTGTCCCTACTCCTACCTACCATTTGAGGACACGAAAACGAACTAGGCTTTCACAGCCCTCTGTCATTGAGCCAACATCTACGCTCCCACAAAAGTCTCGCCGTACGACCCAGTATACACCAAAATAGACGAATAACACCTCGTTTCAAGTAGCAATAACAACAATATAGGGAGTGATGTGACAAACCCGTCCGTGAATGTACTACGGTACTTTTACGGATTGGTTTGGCACATTACCCTTCCACAGAGCCTAATACCTTGCATAATGCCGGTATAGGTGAATGTTACCCAGTACTGTCCTACTGAGTAGTGAGCGCCAGGTTGGCGTAAAAGTCTATAATAATAGTATAAATAAATAAAATGAATTATATAATTCAATTTATACAGATAAAAATTATATGAGAATTTTCTGTTATTTTATTTTTTAATTTTTTCTCGTTCCAATAAGAATATTCCTATTGTCATTAAAAACGCAACTTATTTTCATTAAAAAAATTCATTCAAATGAATTAGCTAAATTCTAAATAATTAACAACACATTTTTTAAAAACTTTCACGTATTATTGTATTAACAAGAAATTTTATCTAAAATCTAGTACAATATTACTCTTGTATTTAAATTAGTACTCTGTGAGTAAAATCATATCGTATACATCTCTATGATACGATGATTCTAGCATACATAGTTTATAGTCAGTAATAGCGTTCGGTATACATCGTATACATATCTTCACCCTTCTCTCAAGAACATGGAAAGTGAGACAGGAATATACAAATATCTCCAAAGTAAGGCAAAAGCACTTCAAAACAAGTATAATGTTCTTAAAAGTAAGAGCAAGACACTTTGGCTAGTTGCGTTACGAATGCTCCCACTAAGAATTAAGTCTGCCATATTTGTTACTGTTTTTTATGAGGCAGACAATATTTTCTAGATAGCGCCGATTCCAAACTTTAATTTAGAAAAATAAATAAAGAATATTGTGGGGTAGGTCTCTAGAGGATAATTAATTAACTTAAGTAGGTCTGCCAGGTTAACAAAATTAAAATTTGAGAGGCAGACCATCTTTTTTGTAAAATACGCACTCTGATTTGAACTACTTATAAAAATTAATTAAAAATATAATTTAACGGAATTCTCAAAGTCGGCCTAGAGACTGATATTTTAGGGTATATTTGCGATTAATTTAGGCTACTTTCAAAGAATCATCTGGTGGGGTAGCGAAAAATACGGTCGGAGCTTGGTTTAAATTTAACTATCCAATATGGCGGATGTGACAATATTCCTATAGTCAATTCTATGTATAAGATTATAGTAGTTTTTTCACTTTCGCTATGAAAAAAAGCACCGATTTTTACAGTAAAAAAATGGTAGGAAACTTTCCATTGGCTATTTCATTGTAAATAAACGTGATAAAAATGAAAGAAAAATTTTTAATCGTAAATTTAACTGATTTCAAATCCACAATAACGGAATATTAAATAGGGTATTTGACTAATTTTGGGGAACTATTTTGAAAATAATGCCGAAAATCGTTAGAGAAAATTAATTTAATATTTGTTCTCAAAATTTGTGCGAAAACGTTCATTAGCTCTAAATTACGTCACATTCTCTAGATAGCAACAAATGTCCTGTAATAAGAAAAATAAAGAAATTTTTTTCTTATATAACTAGGAAAAGGAATTGTTTTCCGTTAATACTATCAAATACCCCGTTATCATATTTATTATACTAACTTGTTTTATTCGTTAAATTTTCTAAGGGTGCGTCTTTTATCTTCCTCTTAAACTATTTCTTGTCTTAAAGTTGCTCTTATCTTCTTCTTATCTTTTTGTTCTATTTTGTTGCCTTTTAAATTGCTATTAAGTCTTAAATTTAAATTAAGAGGAAGATAATTTGAAAGTAGGATGAAGTTCCTCGTAAGTCATTTAAGAATCGGTTATAGTCTAACTTTTCACAGAAAAAATTAGACTTATACAGCCTATACGATAAGAATGGGACGAGGCGAGAGTAGGGGCGCTACCCGTTTTCGGACCCATAGAACACGATTCTGAAGAAAAAAAATATGTGATATATATATTCCCGCTACCTTCTTTGACGTTTCCAGGGCCTACTCCGAAAAAAATATTGTTTAAATGTTAATTATTTCTAAAAATAAAGTTTTTTGACGACCTTTTTTTTTTGCTTGTGAGTGACAAAAATACAACTGAAGAGAGAAAAAAAAAAAACTATCAGTCGACGCTCTCGCCGGGGCCAAAATTGAAAAAATCCCTGACTACGACTGAAATTCCCTAACTTTTCCAGAAATTCGAAATTCCCTGTTATTCCAGGTTTTCCACGTCGATCGCCACTCTGTTTTGACATGTGTAGGGTCCCCCTATGGACGGAATGAGCTGAAATTTGGTAAGTGGGATTCATTCCGATGCACAACAATACTATCAAGGTGGGGTCAAATTTTGAGCAAATTTTTGATCCAACACAACCTTTAAGGGGGCGGTGGGGGGCGACAAAACAATAAAACTTTTTCAGTCTGGTTGTAAATAATGTTCTGGCCAATTATCTACAACATATCCAAAATTCAGCTTCCTAGAGTGATTTGGAGGAAGTAAAGGCGGGAAAAGGGTGTTTTGGCTGGATCTAACATGCTCACAGCCCCCCAGAACTAACTTGTTGAACGTTGAAATTTTGTATGTCGATAGAGCCTGGAGGTTTCAATATTTTACCCCCACCCCCATCATTTCAAGCTACAATTTCATGCTTTTTCGATGTTTTCGAAGTTTGTACCACGCGTACAGGTCATCTAAATAAACCTAGAGGGTTGAAATTTTGTATTCGGATTAAGTTAGGGGTGTGTCTTTTGGGGGTCTTAACTTTGAACTCTTACCTCCACCATTTTTATACCAAAAAAACATGATTTTTCTTGTTTTTTAGCTTTGTCAAGGTCAAAATCTCCCCAAATAAACCTAGAGGGCTGAAATTTGGTGTATAGGTGAAGTCAATAGCCAGTGACTGCTTTTTGGAGGTTTCAACTTTTAACCCTTACTCCACGATTTTTACGCCAATATTTCCTTGATTTTTTTGCTTTTTTTCTAACACGCCTAGAGACTCTCTGAGTAAACCTAGAGGGCTGAAATTTTGTACATGTATTGAGTTAGTATCCAGTTAGTGCCTTTTAGGGATTCCACATTATCTTGCCCCACATTAACTTTTCCCATTTTTTACATCGGAATTCAATGGTATTGATATATGTGTTTAAAATGATATATTTTCATACTAATACAAGTAGGCATAGTAAATTTTAAAAAAAGCGAATTATCTCTTATAATAAATGTAATAAATATTGTAATTTAAAAAATATTAAAGTCAGGTTTTATTTATAAAATATGAATTTTTGATTTTTTGGAAAGAAAAAATATATTTACAAAGGCCTTCCAGTTCACACTATTTAAGATCCTTTTTTAATATTTAAAAATAGAACACAAAGGCTATTGGCGGATAAGCATAGGTAGGAATGCCCTTGTACGAATTGTGTTGGCTTTTTTCCTGCTAACTGCTATCGACATAAAATTGAAATTTACTGAGATTCAGCCCTTAAAAACTTAAACCCCTTTTTTTAAAGCCCCGATCAGCCGGACACTTATAATCAGTTTTGAAAACACCAAAATTCGCCTGTACCCTTTCAACCACATTTAGATATCTTGAAAATACCGAAGATGTAGCGAGAAATTCGACTCTTGTGATGGGGCCCGCTGCTCACGGCGTTTTTTTCATGAGTGAGAAATTCATTTTTGAAATTGCGTTGCCATAGCAACCAGCTATTAGTGGAAATGGTGAAACTTCAAATTATTACATATTTGTTAAAACCATAGAGTTTTACATGTATATATTGTATAAACGCAAGAAGTAAACGCTGTATTCTCATTATACTTAAAAAAGGAGCCAAAAAATCATAAAATAACACTCACCATTATATGTGAAGAATGCGTAAAGAAATGGCTGCAGCAAACTTACTTTACTTTTTCATAAGGAAAGCTAATCTTGTTTTTGGCAAACAAGTAAATACTCTTGTGTATTTAATTGTATATATCTGTGAACTCGATAGTTACACAAAATAGTTTGGTTATGAAAACGATTAGAATACCTAAATTGGTAACCGTATATCGTATCTATAGTCAAAATCCAACTCAAAATTATATATTCCCTGTTAACTTAATAGTAACATTAAGAGAAACATAAAAGACATACTTCTTGCTACTAGTAACATTTAAGTTAAAATACTCTTTGTTAAGAGAAAGTTTGTGAAGAAGATAAAAAACGCACCCTAATCTTCAAAAATAAACTTTTCGGAAAATCGAAGCTAACTTTGACTAAACGTAATTTTACAAAACTAGAAAAAAAGTAACAATTAAAAGAGTTTTATAATTTGAGATTTAAGAAGAAAAAACATAACAACTGGTTTTGAGATTCTTTTCAATTCAAAAAAGGATAAATGAACCATGTGATTAATCCATCATTTTTGGTCTATTATTGACATTTACAATATGGTGACTTTAATTGTAATTTGTAAGAATGATAAGTACAATGTCTCTGTATTAATAAATGTTTGAGGCAGTTTCACAGGACAATAAATTGCTATCGTAATAACAATTTAGGGGGCGTGGCTATATTCTTAGTTAATTTTTGTGTAAAACATACCGTATTTGCCGGCGTATGACGCGCACCCCGAAAATTTTGACGAATTTTTTTAGTTTTTTTTGTATATTCACCGTATAACGCGCACCTTAACTTTGATAAGAAAATAATGAATCATAAACTTAAATAGCTAAAATAATTTTAATACATAAACTTATTGTATGGAACAATTTGAAAAGAAAGCAATAAAATAATAATAATAATTATTATTTAAAATTAACAATATTGCTCTATTGTAATTCTCTTTCAAATTTGTAAATATCAACCAACTTAGGTTTATTTTTATTGGAAACTACTCAGTCTTATATCCGGCGTATAATGCGCACCACGAAATTTGGACAATATTTTTGGTGTTCAAGGTGCGCATTATAGGCCGGAAAATACGGTACTTACTGCTATCACAGTTGACTGTTATGACAGTTACTGTTAGAATTTTTTTTACCTTTGCGATCCCAATAACATTTTATTGCATTAAAGATGGCGGAATCTATAAAAATAATTGGGTTCTCGGAAAACCATAAAAATGAACGTTTGTAGGACACAAAATCATTTGACTATAAAAATAATTTAAAAAGGAAAAGTGAATTTGAAAGTATTGTGGAAAAATTAAATTTAGCAAAAGAAATTGTGAAAATGAGTTTCCTCCTTAGTAATCAAATGTGCAACCTGAAAATTTTATGAGGGTTAGCTGTTTTTCCTAATTTAAAAATATTAATAGTATTGTATACGAACGTTCTCATGGAGTTCTAAAAAATTTGCATAGAGTAATCATGTGAAATTTCAGAAATCACCATTTCCCGTTAATAAGTCGGTTAATAATTTTCTATGTCACAGGGAACCTGTTTAATAATGGTGTTATCATTCAATATCTTTTTTCGTGTTATATTTTCGTTTACACATTTTTTTTAATTAATATAACAAACATTTTTAAATATTGTGAATCATCATATAAAAGTAGAACTATCGCAGTAACATAAATTGTGCGTATAATTACGCGATTTAAAGTGTTGAGATAAACACTAGTAAACACAAAAGAAAAGGCAGTATACTGGTTTCTCGTTGTAAGCAACATCAAAATTGAAATAGAATTATATGCCTTACTCTTTTTATGTATATACGAATTTTATTATCTAAAAAGAGTAAGATATATGATTCTATTTCAAGTTGCTTACAACGAGAAATCAGTGTACTTACTGCTGTGTTCCACAGTGCAGGAACTACAAAAGGGAAAGATTGAGTTTTCATCGTTTTTCTACCAATGTCAAACTTAAAAAACATTGGGAAACTATTCTTAAAATGGAAACTTCATCAGTGTTTATGCGTGTTTGCTCAGAACATTTTGAGGTGTCAATATTACATTTTAGAGTTCATTTCAAATAGCTTGACCCTTTTTCTTATGTAAATTCAGTAGTAACAAGGTTCAACCCATTTGAAATGAACTCTACTTCATGTGGATAATTTAATACTCCAGCTAAGTTTGTGCAGCTAAACCCAGATATTTTATGTTACTGAAATTTCGTTCTTTAACACCAACACACATTAACATTCCACTTTTAAAATATTATTCACTCGCGAAGACGTCTCATAGTATTTTTTACTCTTTCATGAATGTCTAACAACGAAATTACAAAATTTTTATAAAGCAATGAAATAATATTAATCATATGTCATATATTAGTTCCACAAACGCTCACCAGGGAAATTTTATCATCGCCAATAGCAATCTACTGTCGTGTGAAACTGGCCCTTGATATCGTTGAAATAACTCTCTGGAACTGTACGTGCGCAGGGAAATCAAATTGGAATTGAAAAGTTTAAATTTTTATATATAAAAATAAATAATTATTACGACCAAAATTGCATAACAATATTGCTCAAGTTCACCAGTATGACTTCTTATTTCTTTTTAAAAATACCTTGCAAATTAGAAAGATTACCGGGGACATTTTTCACCATATTCGGCGACAATATCTTACTGACACGTTGACGCATATCCTCAACGCCTAAATTTTGTGTAAGAGAGCTTGGTCGATCACTACGAGATAATGGACTAGACGTAGTGACACGATCCAGACGAGATTCAACATCTTTAATCATCATGGCGATTTGTTCCTGATGCACATTTGTTGGTAAATCAATATCTTCCAGGTGTCGTAATCCAGGAAGTAAACAGGTGCTGATGGTTTGTTTTGACATAGGACAGTAGATGATGACTGAAAAGGTTTCAAGTAATTTGAATGTAATATCTTTTCGACGCGTTTGATTTGAAATCTGTGTTGCGTATGACGACAGTGCTGCCAACTGTGGTAATATAACTGCAAGAGAATATTCAAAAATAATGGATTTATAAAAAATTTAGCTTTCTTTATTATTTACCTTCTTCTCGAAACCAAGGTTCTGACGCATTTGCGATTTGTCCCAAGGTTGTCACTATCTGACACAGAAGTGCATGATCAGTTTTTATACTTGGTTCAGACAGGACGCTCTGTAATTGCATGTAAGCCTTGTCGTGGACTTCTCGTATACTACAAGACGTTATTAATGATCCTATACAAGGTACTGCTGCTATCCGGACGGAACTAAAATTAAAATAACGAATAAACTTTTAATTGTACTTTCCAAGAATGATTAGCGTACATTCGCTTTAATGGATGTATTTAAAACAGCGTTCGGTTCCAAGTCACCCGCAATCAGATTCATGAAGCAATTTAAAATGGTCTGAATGAAACTGTTGCACCTGACCATACTTCAGAAATGAGAAGAGAGTAAGGTCGTGGTTATGTAGGAAGCATGCACACGCGTGTAAGTTGTTATCATTGAATCTCTATCTAGTGACTATGTGGTACCTACATAACCACTAGATACAAATTCAATGTTAATAGTTTACACGCGCGTGTAATACAATGTATATATATATATATATATATATATATATATATATATATATATATATATATATATATATATATATATATATATATACCGAGCGTTCATAAAGTTCCGGAACAGCTCCGCAAAAGTTCCGCAAAATCTCAGTTTTTTTTTTTTACCTTTTTTGGCCTCCGACTAATTGTCATTATCAGCCATATAATGTACACTACATACAATTACTTTTGTATTAACAACAATTATACAACAATTTCAACAGACTATAGATTAAACACAGTTGCCAAGAGGGCTGTCATGGCTTTCACAAAAACGTACACAAGAGGCTCCTGATTGAAGGGATCAGACAGGTAGGGACACATAGGATACACAAAATTATACGTACATTTATTATACCTGACACTGTATGTTTTTCAGAAGTACTACAATGGAATCAAAAATTGTGTGATATATTATTTAATGATAGCAAATGCATAGTGTTAGCTGGAAATTGAACTTTTAATTTTTCTAAATTTTTTATTAAACTTCTCCGATGGTGATGATAACGGGCACAAGCAAAAAGAATATGATCGATATCTTCTACTTCACCATCTGTCTCACAATATGGGTGTGCTGATAATCTGAAGCGGTACAGACTATTTTTGAGTGAAGTATGATTCGTTTTTAGCCGATTAATGATGGTAATAAATACTCTTTTAATAAATACTAATTAGAAAACGATGGTTTACGAGAAATTTCAGATTGAATTTCCCATGTGTATTTACCTTTTAACTGAGAGGAATTTTTCCAAAATGTTTGCCAATCTTCATTAGCCCTTTTCATTAGTATGCTTTGTAAATCTTTATATAAAATTCCTGATATCGTTAGATTAGACATATTAGAGCCTTTTTTAGCCAGATGATCCGCAATTTCATTACCATCACATCCATCATGTCCCTTTATCCATTTAATAGCGGTTACCTTACTCTCGTATTCCAATTTCTTCAACAGTTCAATTATTTTCAGTTTATGATATTCGTAGCTCTATTCAATGACGGCCATTTTAGTTTCATTATCGCGCTTTTAGAATCTGACATAATACGGTACTTGACTGTATTTAAAATTTGTGTCAAATGTTAAATAATTCTATGCATTATCATTACATATGTCCAATTTTAATGATGAAACATAAAAAGATTTGATAACTAAGTATTTAGAAATTTTATTTTGAAAATCGCCATTTTTCAACAAATATTCAAATTAGTGAAAACGCGCTATTTCTTGAAAATAACGTAACCTTTTGTAGCTAGATATGTCGATTTTGATAATTTTCATCGGTGAGATGAAATTGTGTTTTCTTTTGAATATTTCTATTAGCTTATATGTAAAGTAATAATAATCGACCAGAATTCAAATAAATACTTGCTTTTACTTTAACATTTTATGAATATAATCAAAGTTTTGAGGTTATAAATAGAGATGTAAAATTACCGGTAATTTTGAAAATTACGTTACCACTGGTAATATTACGGTAATTTTCGGTAAAATTGGTATATTCGTATTTTAAATGAATTAGATGTACATTAATTTGATTTTTTACTTTTTTCCTCTTTTTTTTTTGTTAATAAAACGGGAGGGGGTGTGTATCAGTTAAGTAATTTTCTCTAATTTTTGATTATTTTTGTAAAACTCATCAAAAATAAATTGTACAAATTTAAATAAAAAATTGCCGTTAAAGAGTAAAAACAGTACACTACAATGAATCACAATTCGAAGACAAAAAGTAAGTCAAAGTGGGTATTTATTATAATTCTGGTCGATTATCATTATTATTATTGTGTATTCAAGCTAACAGAAATATTGAAAATAAAACACAATTTCAATTCATCGATGAAAATTATTAATACCGTCATGTTTGTTTATAAATTGCAACTTCATTTTGAAATAATGGCGCATTTTCAATAATTTGAATCGTTGTTTAAGTTAAATAATAAGAATAAATTAAATTAAATAAATGTAAGAATCATAAAAATCGTAAAACAATAATATTTTCTAGGGAGTAAAACACGAAATGTTGCCTATTCGTACCGCACCTAGCCAAAGTGTCTTGCTCTTACTTTTAAGAACATTACACTTGTTTTGAAGAACTTTTGTCTTACTTTGGAGATATTTGTATATTCCTGTCTCACTTTCCGTGTTCTTGAGAGAAAGGTGAAGGATATATACGATGTATACCGAACGCTATTACTGACTATAAACTATGTATGCTAGAATCATCGTATCATAGAGATATACACGATATGATTTTACTCACAGAGTACTAATTTAAATACAAGAGTAATATTGTACTAGACTTTTATCGAAGCTATACAATCAGACGATAGTTTTATGCATTTGGGAGCTGTGGTTAAAGTAATAGAAGAAACGGTGGCTAAAAATAATTATGTACCCCAAAAAATTAAAAAAAGAAGAAATAAAAATTATTTTGAAATAACTATTCCAAAATATACTTTGGATCAATTTAAAAAATATTTCAGAATGTCACGTTCAACTTTTCAAGTAAGTTTTTAAAAATATTTATTTCAAATAAAAATAAAATATACTTATTGCTCATTTCATTGTTTGCTTACAGAAATTAATTAATGAACTGGCGCCGTATAAAACCGGAAATAGGAAGATTCCTTTTGAAAAAAAGGTTTTATTTACATTATCCATGCTTGGGAGACAAGAGACTTTTTCGTCTGGAGGCGATCGGTTTGATTTTAGTGAAAGTTCAAGCCATACGATTTTTTATGAAATTATCTACCTAATAAATAAATTAAAAAATATTTATATTAAATGGCCAACAGTTGGCGAATGCCAAAAAATATCAAATCGAATCCAAGTTAGATGCGGTAAAATATATAAAAATTATTGTGAAATATTCATTATAATGTATTTAATTAAATTTTAGGTATACCTGGAATCATTGGTGCCATTGATGCCATTGATCTAATTTAAAAAAAAAAAAAACCTAAGATGCTTGCGTAATCTTTACGTCGCCAAGAATCAGCTACCCACGCGATGATAATATGATAATTTAGTATTTCAATAGTCATGGACGCTGTTCAGCGTTAACTGAAACCTAAGTAACTGTGACACAACCTTGTAACTCGTTAACAATTCCACATAATTCCTATTTTGGTACAATTTTAAATTAACACGATCAAGATCATAACCTATAATGACGAAACAACCAGCTGGTACACTATTTTGACAACTAGTATACGTTATATGGAATTATGTGGAATTGTTAACGAGTTACAAGGTTGTGTCACAGTTACTTAGGTTTAAGTTAACGCTGAACAGCGTCCATGACTATTGAAATACTAAATTATCATATTATCATCGCGTGGGTAGCTGATTTTTGGCGACGTAAAGATTACGCAAGCATCTCAGGTTTGTTTTTTTTTTGTTTTTTTTGTTTTTTCTTTTTTTTTTTTTTTTTTAAATTAGAATCTGTATGAAGTAAAAATTTTTGTATACGTGTAATTGTCATTAAAATACCTATTATACAAATTATGGGCGGATTACTAGATTTTATATCCCCAATTAAACATTTATGCGTATATTTTAACTTGATACTAGTCCTAATTTTACCACCAGAGACACGAGAGAGAATCTTTACGTCGTCAATAATGTCTATTTTATTGGCCGATGACATCAGACCGTGTGTAACCGACTTTAATTAGGTATTTAAATCATGGGATACTTCGTATACATGTTTGATGTACTAAAAAATTCTTAATGAATAGTTTTAACCTTATGTAAAGGCCAGGCCAATGACGAACAAAATTGTATTATTCATAATGCTAATTTCTTTATACCTATTAAAATTTTTGCCAGTTCAACATTTTACATTCAATTCTTATCAAAATTCTGTACAATTCTTATTATAATAAAAAAAATTAATAATAACAACAATAATAATAATAATAATAATAATAGTATAAATAAATAAAATGAATTATATAATTCAATTTATACAAATAAAAATTATATGAGAATTTTCTGTTATTTTATTTTTTAATTTTTTCTCGTTCCAATAAGAATATTCCTATTGTCATTAAAAACGCAACTTATTTTCATTAAAAAAATTCATTCAAGTGAATTAGCTAAATTCTAAATCATTAACAACACATTTTTTAAAAACTTTCAGGTATTATTGTATTAACAAGAAATTTTATCTAAAATCTAGTACAATATTACTCTTGTATTTAAATTAGTACTCTGTGAGTAAAATCATATCGTGTACATCTCTATGATACGATGATTCTAGCATACATAGTTTATAGTCAGTAATAGCGTTCGGTATACATCGTATATATCCTTCACCCTTCTCTCAAGAACACGGAAAGTGAGACAGGAATATACAAATATCTCCAAAGTAAGACAAAAGTTCTTCAAAACAAGTGTAATGTTCTTAAAAGTAAGAGCAAGACACTTTGGCTAGGTGCGGTACGAATAGGCCCAACTGTTTTTACCGCTTCTCTACTTTCTTATTCACATTATATCTGTAATTAATATTTCAGATAATAGATGTCATAAAGATCAAAATTACCTGTGGTAATTTTTGTCTGGTAAATTACCAAAATTACCGTCGGGTAAATTACGGTAATTTGGTAATATTACCAGACTCACATCACTAGTTATAAATATTGACATTGACATTTAGTTGCTTCAAACTGTGACGTCATTATAGCGAGGTGTTCTTCCCGCCTTTTTCTCATTAAAAATTGTAGGGTTATTTTTTTTTTGATAATTTTTTACAGAATCTGTCGAAAATAAAAAAATCACTTAATTGATATGGAAAAACAATACTTTTAGAATATTTTTGTAACTTCAGTCAAGAACCCTATTGTACAATTTTGGTATTCTTTGCTGTTTGCACCGGTTGCTTAGTTCCGCTGTGTAAATGGAGCAGTTATCGGGTAACTTGAAGGACTGACTAACGCCAGAAATTGGATCGTAAAACGCCGCCCCAACCCCGGCTGGATTTACAGATCCATCGGTATACAAAGTATGGATTTCTGAGTTGATTGTATTATGTTCGCTTGAGTTTGGCCAGATGTTATCATTACAGAAAGTGAATTCATAGGGGTATTGATGGTAAGGAACTATTGAATGTTTAAATACTTGATTGGAGTAAGTATTTAAAAATCGATGGCTTTCAACTAAGGGTGGTATAGATTTGTTTTTCCAGTAGTCTTCAACTATTATTTTGTGCGATAATTCTGAAGTCTTATTAACGATACGGAAGCTATTATCAGGAATTCTTTGACAGAGGAACTTATCACTTAAATACTGCCGTCTGATGTGAAGTGGCATTTCTCCAGCCAATACAAGTAATGCATTTGTTGGAGTCGACCTCATAACACCTAATAATTGCCTTAACGCTTTGTATTGTAATATATCAAATTTTTTTAGAACAGCTTTAGAAGCGGATCCGTATACCATACATCCATAATCCATGATACTCCTGATAAGCGCCTTGTACATTGTTAGACAAGTCAAGGGATCAGCACCCCAACGTGTTCCAGAAATCATTCTAATTATGTTATTGTGCATCTCACACTTCGCAACTATGTTCTCGACATGATGCCACCAAGTAAGCTTTTGATCAAAAATCAAACCTAAAAACTTAACTTGTGTAAGAACATTAATGATAAGATTTTCTATTTCTAATTTTTTAATTTTTACGTCTCTATAATAATATATATTGGCCATATGTCGAGTAAAAATAACACAGGAACTTTTTTCAGATGATATCTGCAACTTGCCCGACCTTAAATGATCCTTTAAAACACGAATTTGATTTATTCGAGTTTCAATACTCTCCGATAAAGATTTAGAGGAGCCATACACGCAGATGTCATCAGCATACTGTAAAATACACATATTATTTTGTATGCAATCATGGATGTCGCACGTATAAATTTTATATAGATTTGGACCCATAATAGATTCTTGTGCTAACCTTAGAGATGTACTTCTAGATCCAGTTAATTCTCCTTTGTATCTTACAAACAATATTCGGTTAATCAATGAATTATATACATAATTAACTAACCGTTTTGGAATACCCAAGTTAGTCATTCTAAATTTTAATCTCTCTGGCAATACACAATCGTAAGCTGATTTAATATCTAAAAATACCGCGGATAGATAGCCATTGTCCGTAAAACAATCCAAAATATTGTTTTGTAGCAATATCAGATTATCGACTGTACCCCGCCCCTTTCTAAATCCCACCGGAGAGTTGGGAATTAAATTATTATACTCCAACCACCAATCTAACCTATTATTGATCATTCGGTCTAAGGTTTTAGCGACACATGAGGATAGTGCTATTGGTCTGTACGAGCTCGCAATCTTATTTGGTTTTTTAATTGGAATTATGACATGTTGCTTCCAGTCCAATGGTAGTTCTTGTTTATACCAGATATGATTGAAAATAGCCAACATTACGTTTTTTGTGTTATCTGGTAAATGTTTTAACATTGAATACTGAATGTTATCTAAACCAGGAGCACTATTTTCAGATGATTTAATTGCTCTATCCAATTCGTCTATATGAAATGGTCGATCTAAGGGATGATCACTAAAATCATTGAATGTATGTAAAGAATGATAAACATTATTAGTATGATTATTAACAATCTTGTCAAAGAATTTCTCAATCCAGTCCTGATCATCCGCTTCGTTTTCTTGATTTATGGGTATCGTGGGTTCACAGTATCCTGAATGACTAAATTTTTTAATTGTATTGCAAACTTCAGTTACATTTGAATTTCTATTGATACTAGAACAATAACTTTGAAAACTAGATTTTTTGATTTTATTAAGTTTTTTTTTTTAACTTCAGCTGCAACTTTTTTATGTTTAATGAAATTATCATATGTAGCGTGTTTTTTATATCGAATATAAGCAGCTTTGACCGAATTTGACCTTAACCAACCAGTATCTTGAGAACCAACATATTTTTTTCGTTTTTATGACCTTCACACGACTTTGGGATATGAAGTATGAACATGGTTTTAAACGTAGAATTTCCCGCTCTTTCCGAATCCGAGGTCAAAAATAGGGGTTTCCATTTAAAAAAACAAAGTTGACCTTCAAATTTTGGTCAAGGTTATGTTCAAGGTCAAATTCGAGGTCATTTCCAAGTTCCTCATTTCTTCCCATGAAACATTTGTCCGGGTTATTTGGTTATTTTTCGATAAAGTCAATATTAACTGAGATTTTCAGATGTACCGGAACTTTATGAACGCTCGGTATATATATACAGTGAAACCTGCCAAGTTGGACACCTCTGTATACTGGACACCTGCTCAAGTTGGACACTTTTCAATTGGCCTGGCGAAATTACATTGTTTTAAATGCATATTAATACTTATAAGTTGGACACCTCTATATGTTGGAAACCTGTCTAATTTGGACAGTTTTTTAAAATGATTTTTGATATTTTGACCTGTTTACGTTGGACATTCATGTATTTTACACGTGACCGAAACACGTGTTAGTTATGTTATGACGGTTTTGGATGCAATTCGATGGATCAGCGAAGCATGGCAAGCTGTATCTACGGAAACAATTGTTAAGTGTTTTAGACGAGCTGGTTTTAGTATTCCAAAAGCAAATGAAGGGGATCATAATGAAGACCCTGATTCAGAACTTCGCGATGCAATTAAATTATTACCTCCAGAGTTTCAAAATCAGTTACAGACTGCTGAAGAAATGATCACCGCCGATGCCTACTTGGAGGTACACGATCATGTCTTCAATACACATCAAGACGTTCTTCAACATGTTTTACAACTAGACGAGGAACAAGAAATCGAAGAATCTAGTGACGAGTGCGAGAAAGTAGCGGAGAAACCAACAACCCCTGAAGAAGCTTTGAACGGTATAAATACCGCCATTAAGTATTTAACTGAAAACCCATGCGAACTGTTAGAAGATTTATTCAAAATTCAAAGCAAATTAGAAAGCAAAATTTTCCTAAAAATTGTATCCAAACAAACTAAGATAAGTGATTTTTTTACGAAAGATAATGTTTAAATATCTATAATATGTATGTATTACGATTGTTATTCGATAGTTTATTTCAATAAATATTGATACGTAGATGTGTGTATATGTATTACTTTAAAAATAATTAATTTTGCATTATATTCTAAATTAGTGTTAACCTTAAAATTACTAAGCGTAATTTTGGTATTTTGCATATGTTGGACACCTGTTTATGTTGGACAGTTTTTGATTGCACCGCGGGTGTCCAACTTAAACAGGTTCTACTGTATATATATATATATATATATATATATATATATATATATATATATATATATATATATATATATATATATATATATATATATAATATATATATATAAATATCATATATATTATATATGATTTTTCTGGGTTAATTATTGAAATATATTCTATTTTCAGACATTTTTGAGGTAAAATGAGCAGATATATGCCTTTCATTAAATAAATTTTAGTTTTTCAATATATTTTCCATACATTTTAAAAAATAGTACTATGTCCTGATAAATTGTAAATATGAAATAATCATTTGATATATGCCGCTATACTTTTAGCTCGAAACAAATTAGACGACGAAGATTTTCTCCCGTAAAGAATAAAATTCTAAAAGAAAATAACAAATTGGTGAAAGAAATAAAAAAATAAATAAATAAATTTTGTTGACAAACGTTGCTACGCAATTTAAATATTTTATAATCCATGCGTATAATAATATAATTAATTTCTTCAAAGTATACTTGATTCATATAATATTATCATATAGTATAAACCAGTATAAACAATGTCTTAAGAATTTTTTGTTATTTTTATTTGATATTAAATTTATAACTCGAAATAATCTGAAATTGCAAAAAATAGTATACACTCCACGGGACTAAAGTGTTTATTTTGCTCCTTCCTGTGAATTGTTGCCCTCGGGCCTTACAGGCCCTCTGGAAACAAACTTCACACTCGGGATTAAAACTCACACTTTAGCCCCTAACATTCTATTAGATGTTGATATATAAAAAAAATATTAATGTGTTACGTACTTGTTAGACTTACAGGTTTTATGGGCGGTTTAACTAAACTAACCTAACCAAAACCAACCTCACCACCTAGAAATGGTATGCTTACTAGGCAGTATCGATAAATTCTGGAAAAATATAACATTATTAAAAGTCAATACTTACCCGAAAGAATTTTAATAAGCACACACACCACTGAGTTTAATGAATTAACTTGTACACAAAGTATACAAGTATATATATATATATATATATATATATATATATATATATATATATATATATATATATATATATATAAATATATATATATAAATATAAATATATATATATATATATATATATATATATATATAAATATATATATATATATATAAATATATATATATATATATTATATATATATATATATATATATATATATATATATATATATATATATATATTATATATATATATAAATATATATATATATATATATATATATATATATATATAAATAATATATATATATATATATATATATATATATATATATATATATATATATATATATATATATATATATATATATATACTTGTATACTTTGTGTACAAGTTAATTCATTAAACTCAGTGGTGTGTGTGCTTATTATAATTCTTTCGGGTAAGTATTGACTTTTAATAATGTTATATTTTTCCAGAATTTATCGATACTGCCTAGTAAGCATACCATTTCTAGGTGGTGAGGTTGGTTTTGGTTAGGTTAGTTTAGTTAGTTTTGACAATATACTTCGATTTTTGATATTAAAATTAGGTGGTGGGGTTGATTTTGGTTAGGTTAGTTTAGTTAGTTTTGACAATATACTTCGATTTTTGATCTAAAGACTAGGTGGTGAGGTTGGTTTTGGTTAGGTTCGTTTAGTTAGTTTTGACCATATAATTATGTAGTATACATATATAGCCAAATGGATATGAAAAAAACGTCCCAACATCACGGTGCAGATTTGGAAGTATTTTGTTCGTTTTGCGCAAACGCGACTTTGTTGGGGGTAATATGAACCAATCTGAACAGTAAAAACGGTAAACACTAATTGATGCATCTGCGCAAAACAACTGAAGTGCCTCTACCCGATGTCTATCCGTCTCACTTCATCGGAACCACTGCCTCTTATAGGGATTGGCCATATAGTTATAATACATATATGGTTTTGACAATATACTTCGATTTTTGATATAAAAACTAGGTGATGAGGTTGGTTTAAAATTTGAAATTTCACGAATAAATTTAAAATGTTATAAATTTAATTCCTTCTGTAATATTTTATAATCAAATATGTAATTATTAATTATAAAATAGTAAGTATACCATTTCTAGAAGAATTAGATTTATCGGACGATTAATTTATTTTATTCATCCGATAGTCGGACGACTAGGTTACTTTATTCGTCCGATAGTCGGACGACTAAGTTTTTGTTTATTCGTCCGATTATCGGACGACTAAGTTTTTTTTTATTCGTCCGATTATCGGACGACTAGCAACACCCAAACAAATTACACAATATTGCATTGTCATCAAGGTTAGACAGGTATGAAAAATTTGAAACCTCTAGCTCAATTAGAACCTGTCTAAATTTTGATTCCAAGATTTGATCTAAACCAACATACTAACATAGCAAGTTAAATAAAAGCTTTTAATAACATAATAATAATGTTTATATGCCAGAAAAAAAATTTTAAAGAACTGGATCGATTTTGAAAATTTTTTCACTATTAATCATTAATGTTAGAAGCTAAACAATTTTAAATGGACTTAAGGATGTTTGGGAGGTACAATCGGAGATAAAAGTACATGAAATTAGAAATTTGTGAATAATTGCGTTGTATAACAAACTATGAGGTAAATAAATAGTTATCTTTGTTAAATAATAGCTATCACTACAACTGATTGTACAATACATCAAACTATAGCTCTCAGTTGACTAAAAGAGCTGAGTACATTCTGAGGATTTTTCGGAGGAATTTCAAAATGCTACGAGACGATTGAAAATTTAGTAGAATGTTCCTCATTAAATACTAAGGCCCCTGTGAAAATTTCAAACCGATTCAGCCGTTTAAAAGTTATTTAATCTGTTCTATTTTCGAATTTCCATAAGAGTACGTGTAAAATTAGTTTTTTTTTCTTTAATAACTTTTTAACGGTTTAGTTAGCGTATTTTTTCTTTCTAAACTATGTACTTTAAAGTATATCGTAAGTTTGTAACAATTCATTACTAAAATACAAGATTTTTTGATCATATTTTTGCTCATTATTAAATCAAAAAGTTAAAATTTTTCCCAAGTTAATATTAGCAAAGGGTGTATTTATTCAAAAAAAAATAAACTGGTGGGACGTAAAATATATTAATTAAAAATTCTTTTAATTACACATAACAGCCTTCTCTTTTACCAAAATATACCTGATAAAATTAGGGGTTGGGGTGGGGGATGAAACTCCAATGATTTTATAACTTTAATTTTGGTATCATAATAAAGATCTTAAAGTGTCATTTACAAATATATATAGTTTCCCTATCAAAGCTCTTACCATTTCCAAGATATTTAAGAAAATTGAAACAAACTCAAATTTTCAGGGGTGAATTTCACCCCCTTAAACCGCTTATGGGCACGAACGAAATATGGTTCGTGATTACTTTTAGTAAGATCTACAATCCACCAAAGTTTTAAAAATTTTTGAGAGATACAGTTGGATACCTTTCCTTGTCAGAATAATATATAATATGCCAAAAGATGAAATAAATTATATTTTCTAATATTGTAAAAAAATCGAAAAAATATTTTTTTTTTGCTAAAAAAGACCCATATAACTCTTTAATGTAAAATGTACATTATTTGGTAATTATGTTTGAGCGCTTATTCTTAAAACCATGATTTTATCAAAACGACGACGATATTTGCAATTAACTTGTGCCCCCCAGTTTGGAAACCGCTGTTCTACGTAAACTGGTTTCCCAGAAGACTAATTTTTATAAACAGAAATTCTCTATGTTAGGCAGGATGCTGCGTCAGAAATATGTGTTACTACTTACAATACATACTACGTTTCTATCTGAAGGTGGTACGTACAGCACATGGTAAAGAAATATAATCATATAAAAAAATAAATAAATAAAATAAAATTTGTTCTTTGGCAAAATTTTCTCAAGTTTAAAAGTTTTTGCGAGATATTTTTACATCATTATAAAGAGGATAAAAAATCACATAAAAAAGCATGTTAAGCAGGATACTGCGACAGGGGTATTTTTTTTTATCAATTACTCACCAATAATAAGTGAGTGCGAAACGAAGGTTAAAAAAATTGTCAGATTCATACTTTTTTTCAGAGAAGAAAAGAAGTTTCAATCTTGAGACCTTGTGCTTTATTTATATAATTTTTCAGAAATGGCAAAAACCGTATTTTAGCAATATTTCAGGTTGAATATCTTAAAAGAGACTGCGTTGAAAATTATGTAATGAATGCAGGTTACGTCTCTTTTATGATATATGATTCATACAAATTTAATGGTTGAGACTAAATATTAGGAAAATGGATTTTTACCATTATGGTAAGATCTTAAGCTTGAATCTTCCCTTCTTCTCTAAAAAAAGTATGAGTCTGAAAATTTTTCTTAACCCCCGTTTCATATTCACCTATTATTGGCGAATAACTAATAAAAAATTAGGAAAATCAAAAATGTTGAATAATATGGCTGGGTGATTTCTATTGGATTGAATCCAGACAATTTTTTGATTAATTTAATCTATATTAGCATGCTGTGAATAAAAATATCACTGTACAGAAGTGGTTCCTAAACTTTTTTGTCTCGTAGACCACTTTCCATGGTTTTCGATTTTAGACAGACCCTCTGTACAAATTCAACAATAACTTCCAGAAATATAACTTCCTTTCTTCCACAAAAATGTAGGTGACGAGCAAAATTTTCGTCGTTAACTTCCCATTTCACACGACAAGCAAACAAATTTACCCCGCTGTAGATCAACTCTACTGTTGAGTGAACCCCTATTTACATTTCACGGACCCCCAATTTTTTCCTCCGCCGACATGGATCCCTTGCAAGTCGTCATCGACTTCTGAGGGTCGATATAGACCACTTTGGGAATCACTGCTGTACAGGCATTTGGCATACATAGTTTATGGTTAACCACTTGTGTCTGTTATCTTCTCAGTAGAACAAAGAAAATATGATAGAGGTAAGACAAACGTTAATTAAGGCAACAAGTTAAAAGTATGTTTTATTTTTGGATGGAAGTACTACGAGCGATTGTGCAATGTGCATGGGAGCGGCTTGGAAACGAATGGTGTCTTAAGTACGCCCAATCATCTTTTACTTACGCATCAGGATCACTAGATAGCGTCACCAACGCTGGACAAACACGTGAAATCAACAAATTCTCTTCAACTTTTCCAATAATTGACGCAAAAAGTAGCGCAGTCGAGCTTCGCACGACCACCCGCTGGTGCATTACGCATTCCCACAGCGACGATACTATCGTACTCTGTAATTCTTTGTTATCACACAAACTTTTAATCGCCATTTCGAGACATGTGACGGGTGTGCCACTCAACGAGAGTGCACAGACGAATTTTTTGATAAAATTACTGATATCTTCAGCAAAATCGACACTGTTCATGATACCGTTTAGATAGACGGGGATTAATGACAATTTTGGAGAGGTATTAATTATATGCGCTAAGGAGTGTTCCAAATTTTGTACGTGCGTTTCAAAGAGGCGTTTTATTTTCAGTTTTGTGTACTTTTTACCGAATACGATGCTAATGTTGCGAAAGAGGTTCATGGTTGATAGAAGAGCGGCTTCTTGATGGATTTCGACGTAGTTTGTGATGCCAATTAGTTCTTGAAGCCTAATGATTGTTATTGAGGTTTCAGATACTATTTCCATGATATATGTATAGCACCAGCAGAATACTTACATGGTGTCCTCGAACCAGTCCAACTCAGGCCAACTTTCAATATCTTCTTGAATGATTATCGACTGGAATGTGGCTATGATTTCCCCAACATTATGTTCACCCTCATAGAAAATGTTGGGATTTGTTAACGGTGAACACATTTCAAGAAATTCTGGTCCTAAAATTGGATGACTGTTAGATTTCTTGAAGATTCTACCTTCTTATATTTGACTTACGTAATGTACAATTTTTAACGCTATCATTCATGTTTTTTATTACGTAATCCGATTTAGCTACTGACAAAATGGTGAAAGGAAGAAGGACGTAAAAGGAGTATAGAGTCTGAATTATTCGCTCCTCGGAGACATTTTCAGCCCTCGTGAAAATATATCGTAATTTTTTTAATAGTTTTTTCATTAAATTTGACTGATATTTATCTGCAAATTAAATTTTACAATTAAAACTATAGCAACTCGCCTCTGAATTAGAAGCCGAAGCGAAATTACCAATATCGATGGCCCATTTCGCTATGACAGGTAAAAGTAGATTATTTGCTAAGCTGACGACACTCTGTACCGAGTCGTTCAAAGCATGAATCATTAATTCCTCACACTGGTTGTATCTATCAACATCTTCACAAATTCCGACGATAAACGATAATGCCTGAATCACCAGTTCGCGTACAGATGGTTCTCGATCTTCCGTCAACATTTGTTGAAGCATTGATAGTATTAACGAATTTCTAATTGTACTCTATAAAAATTTATTGGTTTAAAAATAAAAATTTTGTAAGTAGCTGGTGATGGAGTCTTACCGAGACATAAGGCACTAATAAGATACATGTTTCTACGACCAGAAGTCGCCGTTCAACATATTTATGAGAGATTTGTTCCCAACATTGCGGTAAGATTTCATTTTCGATTACCGTTTCGCTGACATTCTTCGCCAGGGCCAATATTCCTAAATAAAATATAAATTATGTATTGTATACGGAAATCGAAATTCATACAAAATTTTATCACTGTAATGTATTCTCCGATATTATTGTTTCGCAAATTTTGCTCTTGTGTGCGAAACGATCGCTTACTAGCCCAATCATTTAAGGGTTTGACCTCGGAATGAAACTAGCTGTATTTTCGTATACACCTTTATTTTGGCATCCTAAATGTAGCTCAAAAGTCTTATAAGATCATGTGTGAGCGTCCTTAAATATTGAAGGTCAAAGGTCGCGAAAATCAGTTTTTTGAAAATATCTCGCTTCCTTTGTCTCAAATCGTTTTTGTATTTATTATAAAAGTTATAGAGTGTAAAATTCTCTACAAATTTTGTTTCAAACACTTTTCGATGCGTTTAGCTGTTTTGGAGATAGAGCGCGATGAGTGTGGACCGCTCATCCATACATGCTATAAGCACAAGGTCAATCCCGAATTTAAATCTGTAGTACGGTTTTTTAACGAAATTATTTGCTAAATATTAGTTCATTAATTATTTAATATGTTCTTATATTTGAATCTATTAATTATAAATCAAATTATTATTTAATATTATTTGCCATTTTCATATGAATATAAAGGGTGGTTAAATTTTAAGGGCCGATGTTGATTTTGAATAAAACACAAATTATTTAGGAAATTATTGTCATTTCTTTTTATTATGATAATATGGTATGGTTCAATTATGTATGGAACAAAATATCGGCCAAATGGTCGCCGCGACCTCGGCGGCACACCTCCATCCGATGGTCCAAATTTTCGATGACGCTGAGGCATAATTGAGGTTCTATGCCGTTAATGTGCCGAATTATCTCATGCTTTAGCTCTTGAATTGTTGCTCGCTTATCAACGATTGTTTTTAATGAAATTGTCAGAAATTATGTGGTCTGGTTCCTAGATGGTCCCCTAAAATTTGATCCATTATTTGATAATTATGTTTGAGCACTTATTCTTAAAACCATGATTATATCAAAACGACGACGATATTTGCAATTAACCTGTGCTCCCCTACAGAATATTTTCCAACTTCTGCTCCTTGGTGTCTCTTACCATGACCATTGGGATGCTGAATTCGGTTTTCTGGTTTCTTTGCTAATTTATGAATAGAATATTCTAGAACATTTATCAAAATGTGATATTTCAAATAACTTTTCTTTCAAATAACCCCAAAGAAAGAAGTCCAACGGTGTCAAATCACATGATCTTGGCGGCCAATTGACATCGCCACCACGTGAGATAACACGGCCATTGAATTTGTCGCGCAAAAGAGCCATTGTTTCGTTGGCTGTGTGGCAAGTGGCACCATCCTGTTGGAACCACATATCGTCCACATCCATATCTTCCAATTCGGAAGATATGGATGTGGACGATATGGATGTGGTGTTAATAGAGTAATTTATAAAATTATTTTAAACAATTTATTTTTATTGAGGATAATTGAATTTTAAGTTGGTAAGAACTTCAGTATTTCTGTTCTAAGTGTGAAAACTCATGTACCCGGGTGTCATTATTAAGATTTTACTTGGAAATACGGACCGCTACTGGATGACCTTTTCTATTTATAGCAAGTTGAGACAGATGTTCCATCGTATTTATGAGACCAGTTTCTTCTTTGAGGCGTCACTTTCTACTAACCAAGTTAAAGTTTCAAAGTGTGTCTTGGAAACGATGGACGTACAATGTATGGCTGAGCGCTCCGTACTGATCGCGCTCTATCTCCAATACAGTTAAACGCATCGAAAAGCGTTTGAAATAAAATTTGTAGAGAATTTTATGCTCTATAACTTTTATAATAAATACAAAAACGATTTGAAACAAAAGAAGCGAGATATTTCCACAAAACACATTTTCGCGACCTTTAACCTTCAATATCTAAGGACGCTCACGCGTGATCTTATGAGACTTTTGAGGGAACATTTAGGATGCCAAAATAAAGGTGCATACGAAAAGGCAACTTATTCCGTTTCATTCGGAGGTTGACACCTTTTTTTGACTTAAATTATTGGGGTATACAAGATATCTCCAGTCAACAATTTTTCAAGGTTGAGCAAAATGGTTTATAAAATCTATTTAAAATAAAAAATGAAAATAATGTTCAGGAATACGTTTAAAATACAAAATTAATAATAGTTTTGTTGAACATATTTAAAATTACAAATACAAAAATAGCCACTTAAAATGAATTGTAAAATATAGAATGTTTTTTTACTTCCGAGACTACTAAAGTAGCGGAAGCATTATGATCACTTTTGAAAAATAATTTTACACACATTTTACATTTTAGAGCTCCCTGAACAATTTTGATTTGGTGTCCGCCCGTCCGTCCCGTCTGTCTGTCCGTCTGTGTGTCGCTAGTTTGCACCAAGTGGCATAACTTCTGAACTATTCGATTGTTTTTAATGAAATTGTCAGTAATTATGTGGTCTGGTTCCTAGATGGTCCACTAAAATTTGATCCATTATTTGGTAATTATGTTTGAGCACTTATTCTTAAAACCATAATTATATCAAAACGACGACGATATTTGCAATTAACCTGTGCTCCCCTACAGAATATTTTCCAACTTCTGCTCCTTGGTGTCTCTTACCATGACCATTGGGATGCTGAATTCGGTTTTCTGGTTTCTTTGCTAATTGATGAATAAAATATTCTAGAACATTTATCAAAATGTGATATTTCGTCAATATAATTTTTACTGACTAATTCAGTATTGAAGTCTGTTTTTTGATAGCTTTGCTAGTTGACGAGTAGAATATTCTAGAATTTTTGTCAGCTTCCGCTATTTGGCGTCTTTTACGCTGATGAATGCGATGGTGAAATTGATTATTCGACATCTTTGCTATTTTTTTAAGAGTCGCCTCTTATATTCATTAATATAACATGTTATTCCTCTTGTATATACAACCTCTTGTATATAACATGTTATTCCTCTTGTATACTAGGGCCGGACCTAGCCCAAGTGGCGCCCAGGGCAAAGTAAAAAAATAGCGCTCATGTAGAAAAAAAGATTTCTTTTTCCCTCTAAAAAAACAAGTGACGAGCAAAAAAAAGTCACATACCTAATTTTGGCGCCCTCCAAGATCTGCCGCCCGGGGCACGTGTCCCGGCTACCCCTTAGATTCGGCCCTGTCGGCGCCCCTCAAAATTTGGCGCCCCGGGCGGTCGCTCGGCTTGCCCGCCGCTTTATCCGACGCTGCTATATACAACCGAATTTTAAATAAATCCAGTTAAATAATATTTACTAACCCCCCAAATAAAGTTAATAAAACAAATATACATTAAGTAAACAAATAAATTAGAAAAATAAATAAAATTAATATTCGTTTTATTTTTGATTAGTCTAGCTGTGTGTAGTCAAGTGGCTAACATTACACTTGTCAGTGAGACACACACGTAGTGTACCGTTTTCTATTTATTTTTAATAATTTTCAACCTACCTTCAATAGTAAGAACGATAAGAACGTTAAATTTTTGTTTTTTGTTAATTTAGTTTTATTAGTTTTAGTAAGCAAAAAAATATGTAGGCGCCAGTGAGTGGTTTACTGCATGTACCTGTACTACGACAATAACAAAACAAACATTCTGTGTGTACTGACATGCAGTGTTTGTCATACACGAGTGGAGTGGTTGTAACACTTTGGTAGTGCACAGTTTCATCGTGGCGACTGTATCCTTTTTCAATATATTAGATAGTAGATCTTGTAAGAGAGCTGTATTACGAGCTTGTCTAAAAGATAAATTTATGAGAATGAGTCAGTTGCCGTTGTTTTCTCTCTCTCTCTCTCTATGTATATATATATATATATATATATATATATATATATATATATATATATATATATATATATATATATGTATATATATATATATATATATATATATATATATATATATATACAGAGAGAGAGAGAAAGAGAGAAAACAACGGCAACTGACTCATTCTCATAAATTTATCTTTTAGACAAGCTCATAATAGAGCAAGATTTACTATTTACGCTCTTACAAGATTTACTATCTAATATATTGAAAAAAGATACAGTCGCCACGATGAAACTGTGCACTACCAAAGTGTTACAACACTTATATAGATAGCGGGAATATATATATATATATATATATATATATATATATATATATATATATATATATATATATATATATATATATATATATATATATATATATATATATATTCCCGCTATCTTTTGACATGTGTAGGGCCCCCCTATGGGCGGAATGAGCTAAAATTTGGTAAGTGGGGCTGTTTTCGATGCACAACAATACCTACTATAAAAGTGGGATCAAATTTTGAGCAAATTTGGATCCGACCCGATCTTCCAATAAAACTTTTCCAAACCAGCTGAAAATAATGTTTCGGCTAATTGCCTACAATATATCCAAAATTCAGCTTCCTGAATGGTGATTCGGAGGGAGTAGAAGGGGAAAAACGTGTTTTAGCTGGATCTAACACGCCCACAACCTCCCCAGTAGGGGGTTGAAATTTTGTATGTTGATAGAATTCGTACCTAGAATGTGCTTTTTGGAGGTTTTAATATTTTATCCCCATCTCCACCACTTTAAAGTACAATTTCATTGTTTTTCGACGTGCCTTTTGGGGGTCTCAACTTTTAACCCTTACCCCTACCATTTTTATACGAAAAAAACATGACTTTTCTTGTTTTTTAGCAGTTTTGTAAAGGTCAAAATCTCCCTATAAATCTAGACGGCTAAAATTTTGTGTATACGTTAATACCCAGGCATTGCTTTTTGGAGGTTTCAACTTTTAACTCTTACCCCCATTATTTTTACGCCAATATTTCCATGATTTTCCTTTTTTTCTAACACGTTTAGAGACTCCCTAAGTATGCCTAGATTGCTGAAATTTTGTACATGTATTAAGTTAGTATCCAGTTAGTGCCTTTTAAGGATTCCACATTACTTTAGCCCCCCCCCCCCCCACTTTTCCCATTTTTACATCGGAATTCAATGGTATTGTTATATCTGTTTAAAATGATTTATTTTCCTAATAACAAGTAGGCATAGTAAATTTAAAAAAAATGAACTGTTATAATAAATGTATGTGTAATTCAAATAAAAGTTTTTTAAAAAACCGACTTCAAAAAGTAAAAAATAAATAATAGCACGAATTTTGAAGTCAAGCGGGGTGTCGTATAAAAAATTGCGATCGGATGTTCTTGCAAAATTCATGAATTCAAGATCTAAATTTTTTTATACTACGCGCCCCACCTGACTTCAAAATTCGTGCTATTATTTATTTTTTACTTTTTGAAGTCGGTTTTTTAAAAAAGCTTTTATTTCATACCCTTTAGTGACAATGCTTATTAGCCCTTATAGTGATAATTGCTTAAAAGAAGTATTCCAAATTTCATACAGAAAATTATTTTTAAAAATAATTAGGTCAGCATAAATTTAAAAATATGTTAGTATAGTTTTTAAAGTAAATAATTTTGCATAATTATTATACAAATTTTAAAATTGCCATAATTATTCATATTATTGAAGATGGTTAAAAAATTACTCAATCAATGTTAATAAAATTTTTATGGGACCACCTGGAGAGCTTTATCTACTAACCAAAAAAAGAATGGCGTAAATTGGCCTAGAAATGTGGGAGAAATCGATGTACATACATAAAAAACAAAACAAAAAAACATACGGGTTGAATTGAGAACCTCCTCGTTTTTGAAGTCGGTTAAAAATGTTGTTAAAGTCAGTTTTTATTTATAAAATATGAATTTTTGATTTTTTGGAAAGAAAAAGTATCTTCACAAAGGCCTTCCAGTTTTAAGATCCTTTTTTAATATTTAAAAATAAAACACAAAGGCTATTGGCGGATAAGCATAGGTAGGAATGCCCTTGTACGAATTGTGTTGGCTTTTTTCCTGCCAACTGCTATCGACATAAAATTGAAATTTATTGAGATTCAGCCCTTAAAAACTTAATCCTTTTTTTAAAGCCCCAATCAGTCAAACAGTTTTGAAACCATCTAAATGACAATTCGCTTGTAGCCTTTCGATATCTTGAAAATATCGAAGATGTGGCAAAAAATTCGATTCCCGTGATGAGGCCCCGCTGCTCACGGCGTTTTTTTTCCACTATGACACATAGTTTACAAGATATTCGTTATCCAAGTTTTAACTTTCCAAAAGTTTGTTTTACTGCTAAACTATTTGACAAACCTGATAAAATTTTTTGTCGCTCTTCAACCGAGGGTCTTTTCTTTAAATTAAATAATAATTGGATCAAACTATCCCTTTGTTGACTATTTTTTGATAAACAGATCCCGCAGAGTAACAACGGAATGACTTCCTCACGTTTATTTAAAATAATATTTGGAGTAACTCGAAGAAGACAATTTGTTACCACCGTTAATAGTTTCTCTACGGTAAGTTTATCTTTAAATAAATTCTCTAATTGTGCATCCGGCTTTATTGAGACATTTTTAAAACATTGAGACAATAGTTCCTTTTTGTAATCACTTGGTAATTTTCGGTACACGTTATTTAATGAAACACTAATTGATTCGGATTTTTCACTAGCACTGTCATTATCAAGACGCTCTTCGAGTTTCACATCTGTGGGTGTCACTTTTACCGGGGACCATTCCACGTCGTTTTCATTTAAACTGACGGTGGTGGAATCTTCATCGTCGAAGTTAAGTACACTTTCTTGCACTTTGTCCACATCGATAGTTATACATTTTTCCTCTGGTTTTTCGATCATTTCGAAACGTTCGGGGGATTCACTGCTGTTGCCTGATATGGTTTCGGTTTCATTTGTTGTGGAGAAGTATTGCTGATTTTGAGAAGTGATTAATTTTTGATACTGTTTTTGAAGTTCTTGTTTCTCATTTTCAAACTCGTCCACAAGAGCTTTGTAATTTTCAACTTGCGCGCTCTAGAAAAGTAATTTTAATTTGATTGTAGTAATTGTATACTGTGCTAATAAAAACTTAGGTACTCACTAATACTGATATCCGTTCTTCAGCCTCCTCGTTCCGAACGGTAATATTGACTTGACAATCATTATCTACTTTATTACAGTTGGCATGTCGCATTGCTTCCCTATATAGTACCAGGAGTTCATACGGTTTGGGTATGTTGAGACCAACATCGTCCCAATCTTCAAAATCCTATAACATTTTCACAAAAATAATTTTTGGTTAAGGACAAAGGAAATTTTTAGGTTAGACTCGGAGATACCTGGTTTTCGTTTTCATCTGAAAACGTTATCGATGTCAACTTATAACCATGTACAAGTAAGTACTCATTTATTAAAAAATTTAACGCTCTTTGTTCGTGGGGTTTTATCACATCAGTGTTCGCACCTTTGTTACTTCGAAATTCACTAGGTTGTGGTATTTCTGATTCGGTGGCCACTGTTAAATTAGCTCTGAGTGCGTTAATCGTTTCTTTTGCTTTTCGAAGTTCAAATTCTAAGACGGCAACTCGTTCGTCTGTTGTACGTTCGCCATCCTCGGAGTATCTTGTAAGATCTAATGAATCTAAGGTGGCTTGGCTTCCCGATCTTGCTACAATTTATAATTACCCATATTAAAAAAAGGAAGCGATTTATGAATAAATTTTACGTACGTATTGAACTCTGTGAAAATTCCTCCAGACGAGCTTGCTCAAAATTGCCAGGATTTGAGAAAAATTCTTTTAATTGTGTTAATTCCCGTCCAGATTCTATAAGTTCTGTGTGCAGTTCTAGCGCTGTTAATAATAATTTATCTTGCAGGAGTTTTGCGGCAATCTCCGAATAGGTAATCTGTTTTGGCTGATTTGAATCATCCTTTTGATATAATTCATTTGAATTTTGCATTATTTTTTGTTTGTAATTTTTAACTAAATGAAATCTTGGAACATTTTTGATGTTTTTCAAATGTCAAAATTAAGTGACGTTTCAAACATTGGTGGCGTTCGGGACGAAAACTTTTGTTAACTCTTTAACTCTTTTAAACAAACCATATGGTAAAATTTTTTTGTCTCAAAATGCCGACCTTATTACTGCCAAGTGATAAGTACAATAGATAAGGCTACAAAAAAAGAAAAAGAAAAAAATTAAAGATCCCAACATTAAAAAAGTGAACCCTAGGAATTTATAAAAAATAAATTATACTAAACTATGTTGATAAAATTGAACATTATTTAGAATTATACCGTATTGTCATAGATGGCGGCACCTGTACCAGTGGATATGTACATATGACAGCATTTTGAGCCGCCATATTGCAGGACGAGTTAACTCGTCTTAATCATTTAAAAGTTAAATGATTAAGACGAAAAAAACAAAAAACTAATTTTTTTATTATATTGCAAAACTAACCTTTTATCTGCTTTTAATTAAATTATACATGTAATTGGGACTACCAAAAAGTATACCAAGCAGATTGAATCTATTTTTTTTTTCTAGTAACTTTATCTATGCTGCCCTCTGCAGAAACACAATAAAAGTTGATGTTCCATTAGTACGGAAGACCGGTAGAGATACATTCGTACTGTGTGTGACATCACTTTATTTCTGATGATTCCGCCATACACAGTGTGTCAGCACATGCTTATTCTTAATATTTCTGACAGTATGTCAGAAATAGGGATGTCGTTTTTTTAAAAAAAAATCGATTTTTGAATCGATTCGTAATTGCCAACAAAAGAATCGATACTTAAATTATCGATTGTATTCAAAATCGATTCCAAAAAATCGATTCAAATTTGCTGTTGCAAAAGTGCGTATTTGGAAAATATACCCGTATTCAGAGCTCAATGTATCTGAACTCGGGTATACATTCAATGTTTAATAAACATAGTTCGATACTTGAAAATATACCCATTAAAAGCGCTGAGCTCGGGTATATTTTCAAACTCAATATTTAATAGGAATAGTATGAAAAACATACCCACTTTCAATTTATTGGTAAACAAATGGTTCAATCAAGTAGTTAAGGAAAAACAGCACTGTGATGCCGCAAAAAATTGACAAATTTAGCGAATTTTTTTTTTGCAAATATTAGTGAATACCTACCTATATGAGGGTCGAATTAAAAAGATTTTAATGAGTATCCATTTGTTCATATAAAATTGTATAGAATAATATTAAATATTTGCAAACTTAATAATGCAAATGCACCTAAAAGAAATTGCAAATTATTCCAAGGATATTGCAATGATGAATCATTTCAAATTAAAAGAAAAAAAAAATTATTAAACTACATAATTGTAGCTATCGTTATGTACTTATAGGTTTTTTTTTTTACATTTTTTTCATAAAATAGCAACGGATTCAAAAATTTTTCGTTTTGTTTTGTTTTCGTTGAATTTTGGTCTAAAATTTTCACAGTATATTCTCAATATGTTATACTTTCGAATTAAACAAAAAAAAAAAATTTGTATTTTTTCAATCCAAGTTACCAGATTACTACTTTAATTGCACCAAATATTTTTCAGCGGATTCGAATTCAAATAATATTGTCCATATTCATACGCTTTTGTAAAAAAAAACCCTTCTAAATCTGTTTTATTAATCATTATTTAATTTTAAACAAATTTTGCACGTTTAACTCACACGCTAACAATTAAGAATTAAGATAAGTAGAAGCTAAAAATTATTTCAAAAAATTGTAACGGTTTTTTTTATTTGCAACAAAGTAATCTTGTTTTAAATCATATGTGCATATTTTTTTTTATGAAGATCAGTAAAATTACAGTTGAAATAAGTTTGAAAATATATGTACCTTATTAGTAACTGTATAAGATTACACTAATTTATTGTCGGGTATATATTCAAATTCTCATAGTAGTATTCTTGTACTTGAAAATGTACCCGATTTTGGCTCTGAAATGAGGTATATTTTACAGAGTCATTTTGTTAGTTTCTGTTTTGTAAATTATACCCGATCCTAGATCGGTCAGTGACGTCACAAGCTCTGACTTCGGGTATATTTTCAAAATACGCTGCAAAAGTAGCGGTAATTTTTAAGTAAAAATTTATAATTCAGAAAGATGAACTTTCGAAATCTTTTAAGAAGAAAAATATTAAGCGTGTACATACTTAATTACCAACATTTTTTTAGAAATTTATTCTATGATATAGAGATGAATCACAACATCACAACAAAATTAACAATTTTTGTTTTCTTTTGATATAAAAATGTTAAAGTCAAATTTATATATAAACAAAATGACTCATTTCGAAAATAAAGTTTTGTCACATATAAAAGATATTATAATTTCTACTATCCTTTTTCAATATATTAGATAGTAGATCTTGTGAGAGATGGCTGTATTACAAGTCTGTCTAAGAAATGCATTTATGAGAATGAGTCATTTAGAGTTGTCGTTGCTTTCTCTATAATTGTATAAATATTATCTAAATTGTACTAAATGTTGAGAAGTTTTTATTTAATTGCTTTACCGATAATAACTTTAAATTTAAATTAATAAATAAATAGCAACGTATAAATAGAAAAGCAATTTATGTTTTGAAAAAAAAAATCGTTTCGCGATTTCCATAAAATAAAAATCGATGTGTGAATCGATCTCAAAATCAATAATCGATTAAAAATCGGTTTTCATACTTCCGATTAATCGATTTCTCGATTTATCGATTAAAAAACGACATCCCTAGCTCAGAAATATTGAGAAATATTTCTGACATACTATATCAGAAGTACTAAAAATAAGAAGGTGCCCCAAAATTAGATAATTTATATTTTTTTATAATCTTCTCATCATTATTATTGAATAACTGCCTATCTGTATTGAATAAAGTAGTTATTATATACATTGATAAATATACTTTCTACTTAACATTCATAAAAAATGAGTGATTTACGAAATAATTTACTTTTAAAATACCATAAAGAGGAATGTGGTTATGGAGAAATTGTGATTATTCTAGCTAATCGTCATACTATTATATTATCATTACGTCATCTTAAACGTCTTTTTAAAGGATTGAACTTGAAACGTCGTAATATTGTGGAATCACCTTTAGAAGATGTATGTGTAGCAATCATTGAAGAACTGTGGTCACTGTGGTTCTTGTCTTGGATATATGTACAGATAACCCCCGAAGAACACGGTACTCGAAGAACACGGGTCTCGAAGAACACGGTTACCCTTCCCCCGAATTACACGGTTTCAAACAACACGATTTTTAAGTAATTCTTCTGAAAAGAATAAAATACATATATATTTGATATAAAGTTACATCGGTCCTCAATGTACGCGAATATATCAGTTCCATGTGGATTTGATTTAGGTACACGAATAAAAATCATGTAAATTGAATCTGTCATTATAAAAGAAAAAATGTTGGAAATAAAAACTACTAAAATTTTTGAGAATTTTATAATAGAAATGATAACGAATCTGTAGAAATTTATATATTTAAATTTTGAAAATGTCGTTATTTTAGACATCGATAATTTTTGATAACGAAAAGTAGGTTTCGACAGTCCTAATATGTTCAGAATACCCACAACTTGCTTCGCTTAAGCCTTCAAAAATTTTGTTGTTTTTTCGCTGCGACGCACCGTTTACGAGATATTTACGATCAAAAGTCTACGTTTACGAAAAGTATCGAAAACTAATTTTTTCAGAAATATTCTATTGATGACTAAATCAATGGGACTAACAGAGCCTAAATTAATCAATTATAACCAATCTTCGCGGTATCGATAATTTTCGATAACGTAAAGTAGGTTTTGACAGTCCTAATATGTTCGGAATACCCACAACTTGCATCGCTTAAGCCTTCAAAAATTTTGTTGTTTTTTCGCTACGACGTACCGTTTACGAGATATTTACGATCAGAAGTCTACGTTTACGAAAAGTATCGAAAACTAATTTTTTCAGAAATATTCTATTGGTGACCAAATTAGAGGGACTAATAGAGCTTAAATTAAACAATTATAACCAATTTGGATAAGTGGTTCGTTATAGATAATTTTCGATAAGGAAAAGTAGGTTTTAACAGTCGCAATATGTTTGGAATACCCACATCTTGCTTCGCTTAAGCCTTCAAAAATTTCGTTATTTTTGAGCTACGATGCATCGTTTACGAAATATTTACGATCTAAGTTTTCAATAAATTTTTATGATAGACCGATTTCAGAGCTAACGAATGCTCAATTCCATTCTATTTTAATCGAAATAAATAGGCATTATATACAAATGTGTATGTAAGTATGTAATTCAAAATTCGTTGCGTTATTTCTTTGAAATTTTTTTTTATATTTTTTTATTTGCACACTTGTAATAGAAAATGCCTATCTTTGGTGGTCTCGAACAACACGGTTTCAAAGAACACGGAACCAATTAATCGTGTTCTTCGGGGGATTGCTGTACGCAACGTAAAATAAATTAATAAAAATGGCGGTACAATCGTTTTAAAATTTTTATATCAGAAACTATATCAGAAACATTGAGAATAAGCATGTGCTGACACACTGTGTATGGCGGAATCATCAGAAATAAAGTGCTGTTACACACAGTACCGGTCTTCCGTACATTAGTGAAAAAAGTAGACACAGTGTAAGACAGTGTCATGCACTGTGTAAAATTTTGCTAATTGAATACGGTCAATATTATATATTAAGGATGTTTACCCAGTCAGATCGAGTACTACATCTAAAATTTTTTGAAAATTAATCATAATGTTAAATTATTATTAGAGACACTTATTTTATGAATTAAGATGTGTACTATAGGCTGGGTGCCTGATGGCAACGACATCTATAATACACATTTTTCCGGGCTCATTAATGAATATAAATAATCGTAACCGTGGAAATAAATAAATTTAAAATATTTTTAAACAAACCGTAAAATCTGAATACAAATATTTGCTATTTACAATTAATTTTTTTATAAATAAATTTGAACAATTTGATTTGTTCAATTTGAACAATAAAATACTGGATGAAGTATAACAGTTATATTAAAAAAGTAATTAAACAATTTTCGACGTTAATATGGATATAATTATCAAGACAGTATTTCCTTCCAACCTCGGACTATGCAGAGGAAAAAGTTGGTGGTGCCGGTGATGCACGTCAGGGAAATTCGAGAATTAAGAAATGCTGGCATGTCATTTAGTTGAATGTAGAGTCACAAGACAAACATCAATAACTTCAACTCCTTATGAAACATTATTGCATGTGACTATGTGAGTTAAAATACATAAAATATTTTTAATTCTGTATTTATGGATTGACGTGTAGATGTTAATACTGTTGACAGATAAATAAGGAATGATATATTAGTTGCAACTGCGTTTATAATCAAAGCAGGGCTGCCAGATTGTATAATTGGATACAAAATCTGTATAATTTGGTTACCTTGTGTATCCTCTTTGTATAAGGAATTTTCTTGTATAATTGGATACAAACACCGAAAATTTAGACTGAATACGCTGAACATAGCAGTTGCAATTCTTTATTAATGTGACATCACGTTAGACCCAATGAAACTACATACGCCCTTGCGTGTATATGAATTTTCTTTCGTTCTGACAAAATTGCAAAAATGATTAAAATTTAATAATTAAGGTTTAATTGGAAAAAAATCAGTTCATTTTTTTCTTGTAACGAAAAGTTGTTTTGTATAATGGGAGTCAATTATGTATAATTTCAGAAACCTGACTGTATAAACTAAAAATTTTTACTGGCAGCCCTGAATCAAAGTGAATCAATGTAGATATTTTTATTTAATATTTTTTATTATACTATAAACACATATGAGCCCGTATTAATGCTTGTTTTCTCCACTACTCACGCTGCAATCGATTTAATTGTCCCCACCATATACTTCGCACTCTGCCTATATAAGAATAAACGTGGTATTTTGCAAAGTAAAGTACTTGTTTATTATTTACAAATATGGAATACCATAAAGTAACGCTCAAATCTATTAATATTGAAATTATATCAATTAATAAATTTTTTCTATAAAATAAAGATTTAATTTGACTATGGTTGACGTTGAATTTAGCAGCTATCAGAAGGTATTATCCTGACAGTTGATATATACAGTATGTTCCATTTCGAAAACACTGTGTGACATAATGCATTTTCTTTTTTTTACACAAAAAAACTAATGTTTTTTTTTAAAATTTTATAGCAAAAATAATCTTTTAATTGCATCTAAAAGCAATTAAAAGGTTAAAGTTAGTTTTTTTGTGCAAAAAAAAATTCAGTGTGTTGTCTGTGTTTCGTAAATGGAAAACATTCATTATATGTTTTACTACATTTCTCGTCAAAAAATGGCGGGTACAATTTTTTAAAATAGTGTCAAAACCATGTGGTTCCGGCTTCTAATTTTTATTTTAATTTTTACGAAAAAATAGGCCGGTGGGATCGGTTTTTTTTTCATTAAAAAATAATACAAAGTACAGTTGAACTCTTTTCTTGTGCGGTTTTTTTATGTGATATGCATAATATAAATCAAGATCAAGAGACAGTAAGATGCTTAAGCATTTACTATAATAACTTTCTTTGATAAAAATACTTTTTAACGGTTTTTAAGCATTTAATCAATACATTGCATAAGAACATAAGTTATTGCATCATTTAATTTTTTTACAAATGTGTTTTTCAATATTTCCATAATGTTATAAAATTGAAATAAAATGTTTCTACGTGTAAATTAATGCTTTATCTTGTTTATAGAAGCAACTTCTAAGGAAATTTCTAAGTTTTAAGCATTTTGAGTTATTTTTTTTCGATGAAACTTTTTTTATGCAGTCCCGACTACATAAAAAAAGTTTTTTGTACAATCTAGATCGAACTATACTTTTTATAGCTATTTATGATATTTTTAAATATATTTTTTTTGTGCGATTTCTTTTATGCGCCCCCTGTCCACCGCACAAAAAAAGGATCAAAGGATCAAAGGTTCATAAAACTATTTTTTTTTTCTCACGAAAGTTAGATAAAATATGATCAATTTTACAAATTTATTCGTACCTAAGCTACTTCCGGATCAAACTACACACGATTAATGAGAACATTAACATTAATTACACTGATTTCTCGTTATAAGCAACTTGAATTAGAATCATATATCCTACTCTTTTTAAATAATAAAATTCGCATATACATAAAAAGAGTAAGGCATATGATTCTATTTCAATTTTGATATTGCTTACAATGAGAAACCAGTGTATTTCGTTTAATTTGTCCGTGACATACAATTTTCTTTTTGCTAATCGATGCAGAATCGTCTATTGTTTAACATATTTCAAACTCAATGGAAAAAGTTGGAATTTTTTTTCGGGCACATCCTTAAAACAAAAATTTCTAACATGGTGACTGATTATTTTTATTCCATAATTTTTAAATGTGGCTGTACTTCAGAAATTAACGCTTTAAATGATTAAGACGAGTTAACTCGTCCTGCAATATATTCACTGGTGTAGGTGCCGCCATCTGTGACAGATTTTCCAAAACACGGTATAATTCTAATAATGTTCAATTTTATCAACATAGTTTAGTATAATTTATATTTTGTAAATTCTAAGGGTTCACTTTTTTGATGTTGGGATTTTTAATTTTTTTTCTTTTTCTCTTTTGTAACCTTATCTATTGTACTTATCACTGGCAGTAAAAGGTCCGGCATTTTGAGACAAAAATTTCTCATAGGGTCCGTCCACATGACACAAGCTTTACCACCGACTTACTTGCGCAAACCAGTTTGTGCAAGTAAACATGTACGTATGGACGGGAAAAAACGTAGCGACTTACTTGCACAAACCTGGTTTGCGCAGGTAAGTCGGTGGTAAAGCTTGAGCGTGTGGACGGGCCCATATGGTTGGTTTAAAAGAGTTAAAGGCCTGTACACAATTAGGTGCGATAACGATAGTGACAAGAGATAAAAACGAGGATAAGAAAAAGAAGAATTAGAGTCCCTATAATAAACAGAGTCGTGATATGTCATCCATTTTCTGTCCAAAACAGAGCGGGAAGCTTCAAAAATAATTATCACATGTTTGAGTAAATATTTTTGGGTACATAATTATTGTTAATAAGTTATGAATTAATGAACAATTAAAAAGTTTTATTTTAATTATTCTTTGTAGATTAAACTAAATGATTTTTGTTAATATTTAATTTATTTCTGATGTATTTTACCCAAATTTTGGACAGAAAATGCCGGAACCAATCAGCGTTTAGCACACATGTCACGACTCTATTTATTATAGGGACTCTAAAGGAGTCTCCACATTCTCGCCGAGGTTGGACGAGGTACCTCGACGAGTTCCTCGCTGAGGTTGGCTCAGGCATATGAATAGTATTAAAACACCAACCCCGAGGCACAACGAAATGGCCCTCTACATTCTCCATTCGTCCAACCTCGGCGAGAATGTGGAGACCTTAACAAGAATTTTCACCTTGTGTCATCTAGAGGTTAAAATAAAAATTAAAAATAGTAGATTACTTCTATATTGGCTGGGTGCTTGATGGCAATGACATCTATAACATTTTTTCAGACTCATTAACGAATATAAAAAATAATGGTAACCGTGGAAATAAATTTACAATATTTTTTAAAAAAACCGTAAATTCTGAATACAAATATTTGCTATTTACAATTAATTTTTTTATAAATAAATTTGAACAATTTATTTGAGATATAAAATACTGGATGAAGTGTAAATAGTTGTATTAACGCTTTAAATGATTAAGACGAGTTAACTCGTCCTGCAATATGGCGGCTCAAAATGCTGTCATATGTATATATTCACTGGTACAGGTGCCGCCATCTGTGACAATATGGTATAATTCTAAATAATGTTCAATTTTATCAACATAGTTTAGTATAATTTATTTTTTGAAAATCCCTGGGGCTCACTTTTTTAATGTTGGGATCTTTGATTTTTTTCTTTTTCTTTTTTTGTAGCCTTATCTATTGTACTTATCACTTGGCAGTAAAAAGTCAGGCATTTTGAGGCAAAAAAATTTTACCATATGGTTTGTTTAAAAGCGTTAAAAAAGTAATTAAACAATAGGGAATATGCATATAACTCAAATAAATATTAAGAGTGTTCAACCAAAAATCTCCAAAAACAACGTTTACTAGAAACAATTTTGAGCCTTTATTTTAACTTAAAAAATTAAAATAAAAACATAATTCGGTAGAAAAAAGACTGTAATTTTTCGGATGGTCATTGATTTTTAAAAGTTAAATCATTTTAATTACAAAAAATTGCTCTAAACATCACCATTTTTGAAATAGTAGAAACAAAACTGAGGCTTTAGTATTTACTTAAAAAATTTGATTCTTTTTTTAAAAATTGCGTAAATACCTTCTCTTTTTCGGATGGTCATTTAAAAACCATTTACATTAAAACTGACCTTAAAAAAAATTAAAAACCTTAAAAATTGCCAAAATCGGTTTGAATATTTCAAATTAAGTTTAGTTTTAACAGATGGCAGTGAGTTCGTTATAATATTTGTAATTTTTACTATAGGGACATATTTACAATTTTTATGAAAAAATGAATTTGTGTTCATTTTTGCTGGGATTCTCAACACAAATATAATTGATAAAAATATATATGTACATGGATTACTACACGTCCAAGGAAGGTTTTAAAATTATTATAATTATGTTTGACTTGATTACAAAAATCACAATTATTATTATCAAGTGATGGGGCAGTTGGAAATAAGTGAAAGAATTTTGAAAAGATTTTTGTTCATTTGTGCTATAGATCACAAACCACAAAAGGTCTCTTATTTGAAATTTGGAAGGATCAAAATTTTTGGAAAAATAAAATGAAAGAAAAACTTATTGAATTTTATGACTCTAAATTATTACCCGAAATATTAGACCCACGACATACACAAAAACTTAAAATTTGTGACTAATTTTTATTTTTTATTTTTCTTGTAAGGAAAATTGTATTTTCATATAATAACACCCATTGTAAAATTTATTCAATTTTATTGCAAATACTATAATATTTTTTATAATACATATAATAATACTTTATAAAAGAAATGCGGCTCTCTAGACCCAACAGTTGACGTTGAAAACGTTTTGGAGTTATTAATTAAAGTTTAAAGTTAACATTTTGTGTGTAAGTTTCTTTATTATTTCTCATTCTTTATTAAAATTATATAAGAAGGACACAATTAATGAAAATATTTTAGCAAAAGATTCTTCAAAAATCTTTCAGGTCAAGATCAACCCTCAGATCAAATTTCTAGTTTTTAGCACTAGCAGAAGTTCTCAAACAAAATAACCATTTATTTGGAAATATAAAATAATATTTGTTTTTTTAAAAAAAATCAACAAACCTTTTTTCATTCATTTGTGTTACTATAGTATTAAATGGTATTAATAATAATACATACACGGATACATATACAGGCTGGAAACAGATTTATCGAACATGGGGCAAGTATGGTGAGAAATTTTTCTCAGGATCAATGTGATCTCTGACACTTTTTGATCAATAATATTTCATTTTTAAATCGCGTTACCATGGATCTGCAATATTTTTGTGTTTGTCAGATTAAAAATCCAAATTTATTGCGAATTTATCTCTTTCAAGAAAAAGAAGAAAGCTAGAATGACAAATTATGGTTCATTATGCTACCGAAAAAAAAATTCTGTTTGTCTCATGATGTTTGGCGGGCCATAGTTATCGTGAAACACGTGAATTATTTAGTGTGTTTTACGAAAACAGACAAGTCCCCAGTACAAGTACTATAAAACACATTGTAGATCAATTTCGTATCACGAGTTGTGTAAATAGTGCTTGTTTAAGACCACAAAATGATCCAAGAAACATTAATGAAGATTTGGAAATGGATGTTTTAGCTGATTTTGATCTAAATCCAAATACAAGCATCAGAACAGTTGCTAAAGAGAAAAATATTAGCCATACTAATGTACATAGAATTTTGTAAAAAGCAAATTTACTCTGCATCCAAGTATAAACATTTGCATGAAGTTTTCCCTGAAGATTCGGATGTGAGAAACGAATTTCGCAAAATAATGATGAACAAATCAAATCTAGATCCTGATTTTTTGAAATTTTTGTATTTTACCAATGAATGTACACTTACTTTACAACAATATCCCAATTTCCAAAACTGCAGGTATTGGGCAACCGAAACCCCACATGTTTATGTAGATTGTCACACGCAGTATCGACAACAGCTGAATGTATGGACAGGAATTTTGGAAGGCAATATTATAGGATCATCTTTTATGAATGGAGCACTTACGGGCGATAAATACCTTTAGTTAATAAACGGCATTGATCCAACAATCGAAGCTGTGGTAAATGGTGAAAACAATATAGTCTGGTTTAAATTCGATGGAGCACTTGGACATTATTATAGATCAGTGCGTGATTTTTTAAATCAGCATTTTCAAAATGCTTAAAGTGGACGTGGGAGCGCAATTAAGTGGCTCCACATTCTCTCGATTTACCGCTAAATAATTTATTTCTTTGAGATCACTTAAAAAGCAAAATTTACACATCAAGGTCCCACCCAAATACGCAGTCTCTGCAAGGTATTATTGTAGCAGCCTATTTTAATATTACTACCAACAAAAACACTAAATATTCGCAATGAATTTTACAATAAATTGGGATAATTTTTAGCGGTTAATGGAGAAAAATTTGAACATTTAATTTAATAAAAGTAATAAAAGTATCTATTTATAACAATTAGTTTGTTTACTTTTAATTTTTAATTTTATTTCAATAAACCATAAAAAAAAATATATATATATATATGTCATTTTATTCTAATAAACGGCGTAATTTTAACACTAGCATATTACATTAATGATTCATACAAAATCTTCCATTTTATTTGCCCTATGTTGAATAAATCTGTTTCCACTTTGTATATATTTCCACAAAACATATGCATTTTTATGATATTGCATAAAATGGATACAAATTATCAAATATTAATCAAAAATTTTTCTAAAGTTCTTTTAAGTCAAAACCTACACTTATATACTAAATTTTAAATTTCTAGTACTAGTAAAATACCCTAACAATACGATTTGTTGTAAAATGTAAATGGCAACACTATATTTTTTAGCGAATTTCCAAAACTGGAAATTCAGCTTTTACGCCAGGTGTCATGGTGCGACCTAAGCCCGAGACCATATCAGAAATATGTTTTGAGGTCCCTAGAATACGAAAATGATATTCACTAAAATTTATATATATATATATATATATATATATATATATATATATATATATATATATATATATATATATATATATATATATATATATATGTATCCGCGCGATAACTCTCGAACGAAACGTTTAATGCTTATGAAATTTTGTGTGCGAATTCGATTTTCCAAATCGTTGGATGAGTTCGTTAGCCAGACACGTCGGATGCCCAGAAGTAGGTTTTCCGGGCGTTTTTTGTCAACAAAATGAGTTTTTTGCCAGAATTAAGCAATTTTTCAAATTTTTTTTTACACTAAGCCATTGTAAAAGGTAAAATGCATAAAAAATGTTTTTACACCGTTGCTCTAAATTACTTACTTTTCGAGAAAAACTAGGAAATATGTCGTTCTCCATTTCACTCGCACTCGCATTCTTTTTTTTTCTGTCTCATTTTTTGCGAGCTAAATTCGAAAAAAACCGCTTTATAAGTAGCGTGTCATGATTTTTTTAATCCAATTTAACGATTCGGCTATATTCTATTTCTCTGTCAGTTAAATGTTTTTATAATGTATCTCTGTTCCATTTTTTTTTACAAAAAAAATCCCGACGATATCTGTTATGTGATATGATCAGAATTTAGATTATATTTACACCTTCCTAAAATTAATAAGAATTTGCTTCAATCGTATAAAAATTACGTTAAATCATATTCAAACAATAATATTTTTACGTAATTTTCTATCCAATTGACAATACAGTTATGATTAGAATTGTATAATCAGAGCATTCTAATATTAAATAATTTTGCACATTCAATTTTTTTTTTTAACAAAGAAAAATTTTTTTAAATTTTGACACATTCTTTTATGAAATTTCGATTAAGAAATATTAAAAAATTTTAAAGTGAATCATTTAAAAAGAGTTAAAAATAAATTAAAAAGGAAACATTTCTCTATTTTAACATATTTGTAAAGAAAATTTTACAGTTTGCTTACAGTTTTTTGAAAAAATGTAATAACATTTTTACATACAATAAAGATTATATTTGAACGGTAGGAAATCCACAAATTTTTTTTTATTTCTTTAATTAATTATTAAATTTGGTTTTAGAAGAAAATCTTCGTCTAATTCGTTCCAAGCCGAAAGTATAGCCACTAATAAGGACATTCCACTGTTAAAATAAATGGAAAATATATTGAAATTTATTTAATGAAAGCCATTCATACACATTTTTAAAATATCCTTTTGAATTATATAACAAATAAAATCTGTGTAAAAAAATCTAATTTCGTGTTTTTTCTCAATTTGCTAATATTAAGTAAGGCTCGTTAATTAGGGAGTGATTGTGTCAAAATTTTAATATAAAATATGGTAATTTTAACCCTCTTTAAAAGAACATTTCGATTTTAACAATAAAAAAATTTTAAAAAGTGTTTTCGTTTTTCCCGGATTACCAAAAACTGTTCATAGGCATATCTGTGACTAAAGTTGCCTCCCTTTCTTAAGAAAATAAAGTATTTTTAAAATTTTGTGCAAAAGAATAAAACACAATTAACGAAAAAAAAGTACGCGTTTCCATATTTTTAAGATTTTGTAGTACAAGAAAATCCTTATAAATTCATCATATCTGTTATTGCATTTACTAGCTTTTACGCAATTTAATAAACAGTATCGTTTTGATTTTTTAAACTCATTTAATAGGCTATTGACTATGTAGTTGAATAAGGAACTAATTCGTAACAGGTGTTTTATTGTTTCATATGTTCAATTGTACCCCAAAGATGATAAATTCACAAAGTGCTATTAAATTTAGGCATGCGTTTTTACGAACGGCGTAAACGTATCGACGCTTACGTTTTTTAACTATAACTCAAAAACTATGCATTTGTCGTAAATACACATCATATGATTTTTTGTACAGAATTAAATTTCCTATCGAAATCGCACTTTATGAACTCAAAAAACTTTTTTCTCAACAAAATAAGTCAAAAAAACTATTTAAAGAAAAGCTCAAATTTTTCAATTTTTCTTTTTTTTTAAATTTTTGAGTAATACTTTTTTCTGAGTGAATTTAGGTATAGGGATTGGTTCACAAAAAAGAAAGCTGATGTAATTCCCGTCAGAATGGTGACAGATAAAACTATTTTCGATAACAACCGGCTGAGACACAGTCGTTCAAAGTTACCTACTTTTTTACAATTTTATTACTTTTGACTTTTATACCATGTTATTTGTAATTTTTACACGCAAAAATTATTTTTATTGAGTACAAAAATTATTTCTGCTTTATCAGAGGTAACGATAAAATTATTTGCTAAAAATTTTGATATTCATATGATCTTAGGTATAAAAAGAAACTTTAATATTGTACTAAATTACAGTTCTATTTTTTAAAAAAAATTAAATGTGTCTATTATATTTCTCCCATAATGTTTTCAAATTCAATATCAATATCTTCATCAACATCGTTTTGGACATCTCCTTCTGTAATTTCTGGAACATCCGCATTTTCACAATTTTCTGGAACATCCACATTTTCGCAAATAAATTCTTTGCAGCTAATTCCTAATTTTCTACAGCTGCAATTTCCGTGACAACCTTTTATACACCCGCAACCTATTTGTTCCAGTAAATTCTGCAGTGCAGGAGGTTTTGTTGTTTTAATTGGCACTAATCCATTTTTAGATTTTTGCAAACCCCACTCAAATGGATTTAAAATATTTCCTTCCCACTGTTGAATTTGGTGGTACGTCCTTAAACCGTGATAATTAGTGGCATCAGAAGTTAATGAGAAATTGGTTAGAGAAAATTTGCTTTTTGATAATTTTTGAAAAAGTTGTAACCGAGAACTACCTAAACTGTTGGCCTTAATGCCATAAAGAGAAATTACGATTTAATTCTATTACGTAAATTGTGGCTGTAGAAAATTATAGGAATTAGCTGCTCCATGTTCTGCAAAGAATGTATGGGCCTAAATTGTGAAAATGCGGATGTTCCAGAAATGACAGAAGAGAATGTCCAAAACGATGTTGATGAAGATATTGATATTGAATTTGAAAACATTATGAGAGAAATATAATAGGTACATGTAACTTTTAAAAAAAATTAGGACTATAATTTAGTACAATATTAAAGTTATTTTTTATACCTAAGATCATATGAATATCAAAATTTTATCGTTACCACTTTTATCGTTACCTCTGGTAAAGAAGAAATAATTTTTGTACTCAATAAAAATAATTTTTTTGTGTAAAAATTACAAATAATATGGTATAAAAGTCAAAAGAAATAAAATTCTAAAAAAAAGGTAAATTTGAACGACTGTATCTCAGCCGGTTTTTATCGAAAATATTTTTATCGGTCACCATTCTGACGGGAATTACATCAGCTTTCTTTTTTGTGAACCAATCCCTATACCTAAATTCACTCAGAAAAAAGTACTACTCAAAAATTTAAAAAAAAAGAAAAATTGAAAAATTTGAGCTTTTTTTTAAATAATTGTTTTGACTTATTTTGTTGAGAAAAAAGCTTTTTGAGTTCATAAGGTGCCATTTCGATGGGAAATTTAATTCTCTACAAAAACTCATATTATGTGCATTTACGAAAAATGCATAGTCTTTGAGTTATAGTTAAAACACGTAAGCGTCGATAAGTTTACGCCGTTCGTAAAAACGCACGCCTAAATTTAATAGCACATTGTGAATTTATCATCTTTGGGGTACAACTGAACATATGAAACAATAAAACACCTGTTACAAATTAGTTCCTTTTCCCCCTGTTTTTTTGTACATAGTCAATAGCCTATAAGACATTTATTGTTAGTGAGACATATTTGAATTATTTTCCTAACTAATAAATTAAATTCTGTAGACTGATGTTTTTGTAGATAAAAAAAATTCTAGGTAACGTCTGTATGAGACAAAAGTCTGAAAATGGACGTAGAATCTCACTGTTATTAATTATTATGTCTTAGTCTTTTGAAAAATTATTTTTTGAACTAAAATAAGAATAGGAGGAATATAAACTTAGGGGTAAACGACAGGAGTATATAAACTTTATTTTAGATTCTACGTTTATTTTTACAGAAAATCATCAAGTACCTATTATTTCTTTTTTGAATGTATAAATACAAAAAGTTCGAAATTATTTTATATTAGAATTTCAATTTTGGTCGACCCTACGGGTTGTCCCCATTTACTCTTTTCTCGTCTCTTTTGACCCCAATTTTTCATAGAGAAGAAATTATACGATTTTTGTTAATTTTTCAAAAACCACCGATATTTTTAAATTTTTTTGGATACTGCTGATAAAGTGACCATCTTCGCGTAAATTTTTAATATATTAAAGATTAGGTACTCATAAAATAAATACAAAAAAATACGGTGTGAAGTCTGAATGCGTACCTATTCATCCTTGTCTACGGTAGCACATTTTTTATTGACATAAATATTAGAAACGCAGGAAAAGAGACCAGGAATCAACATAGAAGTGGATTATGGTACGATATATTTTCTGAAAAAAGTGCTTAGGACCAAAGTTATAGAGTTCAAAGTGATGCACTTGATGATGACTTTGAAGTTGACCTTGAGGTCAATTTCCAAAGTCATTTGAAAATCATTTAATATTTTTCAAAAGGAGTAGTTTACTTTTCATCCCTAAATGGTTCAAAGTATATTCGAACGAATTTCACATGCAAGATAGAAAATAAGTGATCAAGAAGTAATTTTGAAAAATACTTGCTCAATCGCAATCGGAAAAATAATAGTTAATCATATGTTGAATTGAATTCCTAATATGATAACTATAGAGTAGGTAGCAATAAAAATTTTAAAAAATTTTGAAAATTTCTAATATAACATAAAGTTAATGTTTAACTTACAATTGGAGTGATATTAAATCTTTTCTTAACTTTACTTCTAAAATTACTTACAAAAATGTTTTCTTCTAATTTTTTCTATAAATTTGCGCCTATTTTTCCATTTCGTCAGGTTTTTATTTTTTTTATTTTAGAAAAATAACGCAACAAATCAATTTTGAAGATAGATTGAGTCAATACATGAAATTACTGCTTATAGGTACAGGATATGGTCAAAGTTCGGCAATGGCTAATCATTTTCAACTGACCTTGAAAATCGATTTCAGGGTCACTATCAAGTGCATCGCTTTAAATTCTACAAATTTCGTACTCAGCCCTTTTTTCAGAAAATATGTCGTTTCAAAAATATTTAGCTATAACTGTTTTCATCTACAGAGGTTGAATGGTGTTTTCTACCCCTAAAAAGCGTATTTAGCCGAAATAAAAAAACACGTATTTAATATTTTTCGCTGTTTAATAAGTATGTTAAGTTTCATTCAAATTGGCAAGTATTAGTTGGGTAGTGTTATTTGTCAGAATGTTTTGCCGATCTAGTTTTTTCAATATTTCTTTGCTCGTTTTCAGAATTTGTATTTTAATTTCTACGGACAAATAACTCATTCTTTTCTTCGATTTTAGTAACTTTTATTTGCTGATGTTGACCATTAATTGATCGAAACATATCAAATATTTTTCAATGATTTTTTTAGCGAATGTCGAAAATTTTGAAAATTTTTTCACCGTTAGTAAGTTAAAGTATTTGAATTCATTAAGTAATTAAATGATGTCCACAAGAACCTTACGAACTACCATAAGTTATATGAGATCCCTAGGATCCGTTTTTTACTGTTAGGATAAACTTTTTACTAAAATTATTTTAGATGAATAAAGGTTATGTTGTATGATTTCCGCCAGGGTTTACTGTTCCCATTATTGTAAAAAATAAACTAACCGACCGATTTTGAAAATTTTTTCACTGTTAGAGAACTAAATTATTTTAGATGGATACAACTATGCTGCACAAAGTCCGTTCGGGTTCTTGGGTTCCAAAAATATCAAAACTAATTACCCAGCCGATTTTAAAAAATCTTTTACTCTTAGAAAGCTAAACTATTTTAAATAGGTACAGTTCTTAGATGAGATCCGCCAGTCCCCAAAATTTGGAAATTCGCTATGTTATGCAGATGCTGCGACAGGGGTATTATTTATTGTCATAGAATCCTTAGAATTTAAAAATAATAATAATTGAACTACTAAATCAACGTTGACACCTTCCTACCGCACTGGCAGGCCGCCGTTCCGACGAAGGATATCGAATTGTGGTGGGTGCTGGCTCCGAGCTGGGATGGAAAAGTTTATTTGCGTCGACAGTCTTTCTTCTTTTTTTATTTTATTTTTATTGGGGCTTAGTTTCTTGGTATGCGTCGGTTTCTCTCTTTAATTGTAGAGGTGGTTTCTCAAAATGCTGATTGATCCTCTGACGGCGAGTTGTGCTATAGCTTTGATGGTGGTTTCAGGGATCTTGAATTGGATGCAAAAGTCTTTGAAGAAATTTGTAATTGTGCCACGAGCTCCCACAAGTAGGCCTATTATGTCAATTGAATCCACGGCGTATTTTTCCTTGTAGTATTCAATTGTCGGTATGTATATGTCCTTTTTTTCTTTGTCGACTTCCTGAGCCTGGTTCTCTCCCGTTTCAAATCTGATCGTGGGATCTATTATGAACGCTTTTTTAGTTTTCCTGTCGATGGCTATGATGTCTATTCTGCGGCTTGATCCGTTTTGAGCAACTCCAGGAACCTCTTCATACACTTCCCAGTTGTTCTGGCGCATGGCATCTGCTAGAGTAGACCGGATTCTGTTGTGTCGGTTATTTCGGGGGAGGCTTCCAAATGAACAATCGCCCAGAACGTGGCTCAGAGTCTCTCTTTTGTTGGTTTGGGTCTCGATGGTCTCGGGGAGAGAGCATCGGCGACAGAGAGCCCCGTCGGTCGACCGTCCAGGAATGCCCCTTACGGGTGCCGAATTTGTGCACATTTTTAGTAAGTCGGTGTATTCGCTGTTCGTTAGTCCCTCTTCTGGGGTTAGCCATTTGTTGTGGGGTTTATATTGGTTGAATGAGCTTACTCCTGCTCCTCTCAGCTTCATTCCCGCCCAGTTTCTGAATTCTTTGTCCCTTAGTTCTTCTCTCACCTTTTTCACATCTATTTTTCCTTCCTCTGGTCTGGTAATTTCTAGAGCCGCCATACACGCATCTACCTCCTCGTTTAAGTTTCTTACCCTTTTCACGAGGTCATCGTCCAGATTCATGAGGGTGTTGCATAGGTTGATCTTTTGGATTTGGATTTCCCATGCCGCTTTGAAGATTTGCAGTCCTCGGCTGGTTTTTGCGGCATATAGCATTGAATCAGGAGTGTCATTTGGCAGGTCAAGGGCTTGTTTCACAGCCGATCGGATGATTATGTCAAGATCTTTAATGAACGACACATTCCACTTGTCTATGGGGGTCATTTGGATGCCGTATGTCATCATGGGCCAGATGTAAGTGTTCAGAATATTAATTTTTTGATTTGCTTTGATGTACGGTGAATTGACAACTTTATTTATTTTTTCAGTAAGATCTTTCATCATGACTTCCTTATTCAGTATGACTCCATCGCGGAGGTTGACTCCCAAGTAGCGAACTTCACTTTCATTTGAAACAGGTTGAATGATTGTTTCCCCAATTTTGATTTGCCCATCATGGATTTTGCCTGTCTTTATATGGATCGCTTGCGTTTTTGTGGGATTCAGGTTCATCCCTAACTCCGTTAGACGGTTTTCAATTAATTCGTACATAGCAGTTGCCCCATTTACGGTATGGCTAGTCAGACCGATGTCATCCGCAAATGCTAATGCTGATACTTTGTGGTTATATTTTATAATACAAGAAGGTGATGTAAATTAAAACAGTTGAAACTGTTTAATAAAAAGTTGAATATTAATATGTAAAAAGGAAAAATGTATGCACTAATTATTTGAAATAAAATACCAAATTTATTTTTTAAAATCCTTTTATTGAAATTTTAACAACTGGTTATGGGCCCAGTTTACGTTAAAAAGGATTAGTGAGATTAGTGCAGTTCCTAAAAAAATATTTGTTGCGGTCAAGCAAATAATTTGTGGTCAAGCAAATAATAAGACACATACAGTGTGGTTGCGGTCAAGCAAATAATAAAACAAATACATTGTGGTTGCAGTTAAGCAATAATACCAATAATACAGTTGCGGTTAAGCAAATAATACCGATAATACAGTTGCGGTTAAGCAAATAATAACGAAAAATGGAAGTGGAAAATATAATAGGAAATATGTCAACGATAAAGTTAGAAGGTGCTAGAAATTGGGCAACATGGAAATTTCAAATAAAAGTTTTATTAAAAGCGATCAATGCATTTTGTGTGGTGGATGGGACGACACCATGTCCAGCCAAGGACGACAAAGATTTTGATGGATGGATGCGTCTAGATGCAAAAGCACAAGGAATAATTGTGACTAGACTAGCAAACAACGTAATGCTGCAGGTTATTAATTGTGAATCAGCCAAACAAATGTGGGATAAATTAATAACCATTTATGAACAAAAGTCAGATATGTCATTACATATAATTCAACAGAGATTTTTTGAAATTAAATATGGTGGTGAAGATATGGCAACTTATTTAGCCAAAATTGAAAATATAGTAAGTCAGATAAAACAAGCAAAGGGTGATATTCAGGAAAATATGGTAATATCTAAAATTTTATGCTCACTACCAGAGAGTTTCCGTCATTTTGTTTCTGCCTGGGAATCTGTTCCTTTAGAAAAAAGAAATTTATCAGAATTAACGTCTAGATTATTGATTGAAGAACAAAGAAATATTACACATGATGAACAAAATAAACAGATAGCATTACAAAGTAAAAGCCAGCAAAGAAAATGTTTTAATTGTGGAAAAACTGGCCATTTTAAAAAAGACTGTCGTGCTAAACGTTTTAGTAACAAAGTTAACGGTAAATGTAACGTGTGCAAAAAATATGGACATACAGAAGAAAAGTGCTGGTTTAGAAATAAGGAATCAAAAAGTGACAATACAGATTCCACAAATAGTGCTAAACGAAACGCATTTATTATGTCAATGTCAATAAGTGCATTAACTTCAAGAGCTGAAGAATTAAATCATTGGTATTTAGATAGTGGTGCATCCGAGCATATGTGTTTTAATAAAAAACTTTTTACAAATTATAAGAATTTAATAATTCCAAAAGACATTGTGATCGGCGATGGAACGGTTATAAAAGCTATGGGTTATGGTAACATAAAATTAGAGGCATATGATGGTAAAAACTGGATACCGTCTACACTGAATAATGTACTTTATGTACCAAACCTTAAAGTTAATTTATTCTCAGTGGGTGTTGCACTGGATAAGAATTATCAGTTGATTTCAACAGCACAAGAATGTAAATTTATGAAAGAAAATAATGTTCACGCAATTGCAAGACGTGAAGGTAAAATGTATGTTATGATATTTAGATATAGTACAGACAATGCATTATCGGCGTCGACAAATCAGTTGTCAGAATGGCATGCAAAATTAGGCCATCAAAATATACAACAGGTGAAAAACATTTTAAAAAGATGCAACATAAATTTGACAGATCAAACAGATAATGATTGTATATCTTGCTTAAAAGGCAAACAACATAAATTTCCTTATTTCAAAAGTGAAAACAGGTCACAAAAACCTGGTGAAATATTACATATAGATTTATGCGGTCAGATGGAAACTTCATCATTGGGAGGCGCTAAACATTTTTTATTAATTAAAGATGATTTTACCAAGTTTAGAAAGGTTTATTTTTTGAAAAGTAAGGACCAATCTTATGAATGTATGAAAAACTTTATCACAGAAGTTAAAGTAAATCCTGGTCATATCATAAAGATTATACGAAGTGACAATGCTAAAGAATTTTGTAGTGAAAAAATGGAAAAGTTATTTAGTTCAGAAGGAATTATACATCAAAAAAGTGTAAGTTATACGCCTGAACAAAATGGTGTGATAGAGCGCGAAATGCGAACAGTTGTGGAATCAGCTAGGACAATGTTAATAGAAAGCGGACTCGAAAAACAATTATGGGCAGAGGCGGTTAATACTGCAGTATTTATATTAAATCGAACAGGCACAAGCCGCATATTAAATAAAACTCCATATGAATTATGGTATAAAAAAGATATGTATAATATAAATAATTTTAAAATATTTGGTTCGAGAGTAGCGGTTCACGTACCAGACCAAAAAAGACTAAAATGGGATAGTAAATCCGAAATTGGAATATTCGTCGGATACGGTGAAAATGTCAAAGGTTACCGAATTTACTTTCCAAACAAACAAGATGTAGAAATAAAACGGGATGTTATTTTTTTAAAAGAAAATCCAGATAATAATAAACAAAAAGAAGAAATTGAAAACATAAATATTAATATTCTGGATGATGAAAGGGAAATATATGATTATGATATTCAAGACAATGGTGGAGAAAATAACGAAAATAACGAACGAGAACAGGAAATAGCAGAAAATCAAGAACAACAAGAAGATTATTATGATCAACTTGATAGTTCAATAAATTCATTTTATGAACAAAACGAAATAATTACTGAACAAGGAAATTCATCAGATGAAGATATTCACAAGGATACAGATGAAGTACAATTAATACAATTAAGTTCAAGTACAAATGAAGAGTTAGAACAGTTAAATGAAGAACAGGAAGAGACAAATATAGAACAGGAAAAAACAAATGAAAAAGAACAGTTAAATGAAGAAGAAGAACAGACAAACATAGAACAGAAAGAAGCAAATGAAAAACAAGACCAGTTATCAAGTTCGATTCAACTTGAGAAAAGAATATCAAGGAAGCCAAAGTGGATGGATGATTACGAAATTGCGTTGGATAGCAATGAATCTAATTTTTTATCTTTCAGTTGTGAAGAACCAATTTCATATAAAGAAGCTATGAATAGACCAGACAGAATTAAATGGGAAGAGGCTATTCAAAAAGAAATGAGAACATTGATAGAAAATAACACATGGGAAGATAACACATAAATTTGTAAAACTGTGAGATAATATTTTAAAAATTAATAAGATATAAAAGATTAAGGGGGTGAAACTTTTTACATGAAGAAAAAAAATAAAATATTATCTCAAAAATAAAAGAAATAAAAAATATGTGTTGAGGGGGTGTGTTGTAAAATGTAAATGGCAACACTATATTTTTTATTTATTGTCATAGAATCCTTAGAATTTAAAAATAATAATAATTGAAAATATATTTTATAATACAAGAAGGTGATGTAAATTAAAACAGTTGAAACTGTTTAATAAAAAGTTGAATATTAATATGTAAAAAGGAAAAATGTATGCACTAATTATTTGAAATAAAATACCAAATTTATTTTTTAAAATCCTTTTATTGAAATTTTAACAACTCGATTACATTTGAAATTTGAAATAAGTCCCCATAAACGTTTTCAATGTTAAAAATATTTTTTTATGTAAAATCAAAATATTATTGTGTAATTTCTGTTGTTCTTACGGTTTTTGAGAATCCTACCACACATTTATATGAAAGTTAACAATAAAAATACCTAATAAAAAAAGATGAACATATTACTAAATACTAAATTATATTAAACTACCCTTATTTGAAGTGTTGTTGTTAGGTTTCTTTTTGACAGATAATGGGGATATATAAATTAATAAAAAAAGAGGTAAAATACATTTTAAATTGTAAACATATATTTCGACTCTTGTTAGCACATTTGTTTCTTAACTAAATGGTTAAATATTAACAATTTTCAAAATTTTACCTCCGCCTGCTCGCCCCAAAACAAGTTGCCCGGAAACAAATACGCTCGTATAGCCTTAAATATTTTTTTTTTTGTATTCTAGTAGTATATGGAAACTTAACTGTGACAGTAAAAAACCTTTCAATTCGTAAATTTTAATAAAAAAAATATTCTAAAATATAAAATTTTAAATGGAATTTAAATAAAACTAAATTTGCTGACGTAACTCGGCATGGAAGCACATTCCAAAAGAAACAACGGAAATAGATAAACAAACTTCGTTTCTTTTCATTATTTACTAATAAACGTCATAAAGATATGTCTTGTGCAGGTTGGTTGTTTTTATTTTGCTTAAATTTCCTTTATTTCTTTTTTATGTGATTTTCTTTGTATATTTAATTATATTTATCTATGTATTAGCAACTCTAGTGTCAAGATTAAGTACTAGTTACGCCAGGATACGTCATTTCCGGCGCGCGCAATGCAGTCTTGTTTAAACTACATTAGATTATAACAATAAAAAAAATATTTTTTAAAATTACATAAGGGTACTGATATTTTTTTAAAATATTATTTTACAGATAATATTAGTTCCTCTAACGATTTAAGTAATAAAATAATAAAAAAAAAACGCCGTCAGCAGCGGAGCCCCATCACGGAAGTCGAATTTTTCCTTTCATCTTCGGTATTGAATGTCTACAAGCGAAATGTAATTGAAAGTCCACAAGCGATTTGCCATTTTAATGGTTTTAAAACTGATGATGAGTGTCCGGTTGATCGGGGCTTTAAAAAAAGGTTTTCAGTTTTTAAGGGCTGAATCTCAGTAGATAAATTTCAATTTTATACCAATAGCAGTTAGCAGGAAAAAAGCCAACACAATTCGTACGAAAGCATTCCTATGAAGGTATTTTTTCTTTCCAAAAAAATCCAAAATTTCTATTTTATAAATAATAAAAATCCAAAATTCCTAATTTATAAATAAACAGTGACTTTAATAACATTTTTAAATTACTTAATATGTATGTATTTCATTTGTTATAAAAGTAAGTTCACTTTTTTTTAAAATTTTTTAAAATTACTATTCGCCTACTTTGTATTAGAATAAAAATAATGCATTTAAAACACATTTAAAAATACCATCGAATTGCGATGTAAAAATGGGACAAGTGGGGCGAAAAGCAATGTGGAATCCCTAAAAGGTACTAGCTGGATACTAACTCAATACATGTACAAAATTTTAGCCCTCTAGGTTTCCTTAGAGAGTCTCTAGACGTGTTAGAAAAAAAGCAAAAAAATCAAGAAAATATTGGCGTAAAAATCGTGGGGGTAAGGGTTAAAAGTTGAAACCTCCAAAACGTAGTGGCTGGCTATTAGCTTAACCTGTACACAAAATTTCAGCCCTCTAGGTTTATTTGGGGAGACTTTGACCCGAACGAAACTGTTAAAAAACAAGAAATATCAGGTTCTTTTTGGTATAAAAATGGTGGGAATAAGGGTTAAAAGTTGAGACCCCCAAAAGGCACCCCCTTGATACTAACTCAATCCGAATAGAAAATTTCAGCCCTCTAGGTTTATTTGGGTGACTTGTGCGAGTGGTACAAACTTCGAAAACGTCGAAAAAGCATGAAATTGTAGCTTAAAAATGAGGGGGGTGGGGGTAAATATTAAAACCTCCAAAAAGCTCAACCTAGGTATGAACTCTATCAACACACCAAATTTCAACCCTCTACGTTAATTCTGGGGGGCTGGGGGCATGTTAGATCCAGCGAAAATCGTTTTTCCCCCCTCTACTCCCACCAAATCATCTTAGGAAGCAGAATTTTGGATATGTTGTAGATAATTGACCGAAACATTATTTCCAACCGGTTTGGAAAAGTTTTATTGCTTTTCCGCCCCCACCACCGCGCTAAAGGTTGGGTCGGGTCAAAAATTTGCCCAAAATTTGACCCCACTTTGATAGTATGAGGTGCCTCAAAAATGAGCCCCACTTACCAAATTGGAGCTCTTAACTTCCATAGGGGGCCCTACACATATTAACACTTTCAGTCCCATGGATTCGGCATCCGAAACCAAACAAAACATCCCCAGAGGCCGACCGCGATCAATGATTAATTGATTAGTTGGTTACGCATTATGTTTGCGATGTTTATCATCATTCCATCACACGGATGTGTCCCTACTTACATAAATACAACATACCATTACCAACACATACTACTCTTTTGGTTTCTATGCATAAAAATTTCAAGATAAACAAAAAATACATAAAAATATAATTTATATTTT
>JAPWDM010000002.1:5520000-5590232 GCA_035578155.1 Brachynemurus nebulosus | reverse complement strand
ACCTTTTATTTTCAGCCATTTTAAATGTGTACGTCGCAAATTTTCAGAGAGAATATACCACATCTACGATATATGCGATGTATACCGTGTGTATACAGAAAAAAATGAATCGTGGTTTATAAACTAGGACGCACAACGTTGTAGAATATAGGGTGCTTCACACCGTATTAAGATAAGGCTAGACTTCAAGTTTAATATAAGAATTTGTTAGCTTTAGATTATAGGTGGTGAGGTTGGTTTTGGTTTGGTTAGTTTAGTTAGTTTTAACAATATATTTCGACTTTGATATAAAAACTAGGTGGTGAGGTTGGTTTTGGTAAGGTTAGTTTAGTTAGTTTTAACAATATACTTCGACTTTGGTATAAAAAACTAGGTGGTGAGGTTGGTTGTGGTAAGGTTAGTTTAGTTTTAACAATATACTTCGACTTTGATATAAAAACTAGGTGGTGAGGTCGGTTTTGGTTTGGTTAGCTTAGTTAGTTTTAACAATATACTTCTACTTTGATATAAAAAGTAGGTGGTGAGGTTGGTTTTGGTTAGGTTAGTTTAGTTAGTTTTAACAATATACTTCGACTTTGATATAAAAACTAGGTGGTGAGGTTGGTTTTGGTTAGGTTAAGTTAGGTTAGGTTAAACAATATACTTCGACTTTCATATAAAAACTAGGTGGTGAGGTTGGTTTTGGTTAGGTTAGTTTAGTTAGTTTTAACAATATACTTCGACTTTCATATAAAAACTAGGTGGTAAGGTTGGTTTTGGTTAGGTTAGGTTAGGTTAGGTTAAACAATATACTTCGACTTTGATATAAAAACTAGGTGGTGAGGTTGGTTTTGGTTTGGTTAGTTTAGTTAGTTTTAACAATATACTTCGACTTTCATATAAAAACTAGGCGATGAGGTTGGTTTTGGTTTGGTTAGTTTAGTTAGTTTTAACAATATACTTCGACTTTCATATAAAAACTGGGTGGTGAGGTTGCTTTTGGTTTGGTTAGTTTAGTTAGTTTTAACAATATACTTCGACTTTCATATAAAAACTAGGTGGTGAGGTTGCTTTTGGTTAGGTTAGTTTAGTTAGTTTTAACAATATACTTCGACTTTTATATAAAAACTAGGTGGTGAGGTTGGTTTTGGTTTGGTTTGTTTAGTTAGTTTTAACAATATATTTTTATCTTTTCGAAATTTTTACTCCTCATTTTCAACAATTTTACCTTCAATTCTTAATTAATATTTCTAAAATTATTTTAATCAGTCTGTATATATTTCTATTTTAGTTTCTTTTTTTTCTTGAAATTTTATAAAACAGTAACTTTTTTTTTTTTGTTTGTTACCATGTTTTCTGTATTCCTGTATGTATGTATGTATTATTTATATATATATTTTCTCTATAAGGTAAAAGACCCGGTAATTGACCCTGGCCCAGTTTCTGAACTTTTCAACTTTGTTATAAATTAATAAAAAAACTATATTTTAAATTAGAAAAAAAATAAATTCTTAATTTAAAGTAATCTATTCTGTGTCTAATGAACAGCAATTTAAAAAGTTTAGAATATATTAACTAAATAAAAAAAAATTTTTAAGTTTAAAATGTGTGTAAACACTATTTTTTTGGTAGTTTCTTAACAGTTTATGTTACAAAGTACTCATTTTGATCTGTGCAATATTCATCATGTAAGTATGAAAACTTAATTAAAAATATATGAGCAGGTTAATATTTGTTTAAAATTTATTTTAAAATATTTATAAAATACCTTAGAATGATTTTTATTATTGAAATATGAGGGTCAATTACTAGGCTCACTTCTAAAGTGGTATGGCCCAATTAAATTCTAACCAGTTTTTGTTAGTTATTTTGTTATTTATAGTTATACCTGAAATTTTATATTTAGACAATTACGTCACAAATTAGTTCAACCCTTCAAAATGACGTCATATAGATTTTAAACCAATAACTGAATACAAAATTTTTAATACTCCTTAAAAATACTCCTTCTCGATTTAACATTACGGGTTAGAAAAAGATAATATAATAATATAATCCAACCTAATTAAACAAAAGCAACGGAAATATTAATGATAATAATATAAAGAGGCGACTTACGTCGTTACCTATTTGTAACCACACTCCAGAAGAAGACGTAATTATAATGAGTTGTCTGTCAAATGTTACTCTTAATAAGATCTTCAAATTTGTTTAATTTTGTACAGTAAGGCTCAACGTAATGGTAAACTAGTAATTAGATTTTACCGTGCAAATGGTTTAAATAGTTATAAATTATAGCTATTTAATGACAAACAAATCAACCAAACTTTTCAATTTTATACCTAAACTTTTTCTATGAATAACAACTCACTCATATTTTATTTTAAAAATGCCTACTTTTTTAGCTTATCGTACTTTTTAACTTGACCTAGTAGTGTACTTTTAAATAGTTTTAGAAATCAGTTTACTTATTGCAATTCAAATGTTTGATGAATTTCTACAAGGAAAATTCAGCTACTACACCATATCTCACCAGGTCACCATAAAAAACGCTTTTATATTCTCCAGCCGCCATATTGAAATCACTGTTGTGTGAGGACAATTTTGCCACGCATATTTGAAAAATAGAGTCCATAACCTTTAATTTAAGATATTGCAGATCTATTTTAAGCAACACCAATTTTTTACAGCAGGGTGTCCCGTTCAGAAAGAATGTCCTATATATATATATATTACCCCAGTTACCCCACCCTCTCGTCGGGCTTGAATGAACCGTGTCTGTATGTACATGAAATATTTTTGGAAAATTGTACTGATATTATAGACAGTTATTAATTTAGATACCAAAACAGCGATATTTAAATTTTGACCTGTCCGTCTGTCTGTGCACGCACCATGCAAAAACTACTAGGAGGATTTTGATGAAATTTGATTGATTTTAAAAATATTTATTTTTTTAGCTTATTGTACTTTCTCACTTGAGCTGGTAGTGTATTTCTAAATATATTACAAATTTTTATTTCATTACTTCCTATCTTCAATTGTTTGAATGAATTTCCGACTGGAAAGAAAATTCAGCTACTACTGTCACTGTCATGTAAGACTTGAGCTTGGGACTATGACAGAATTTTATTTGGAGGTTGCCACAATCCGAAAATTATGCCGATTCACCAAAATTTATATATATATATATATATATATATATATATATATATATATATATATATATATATATATATATATATATATATATAATAAAGGGGCGCAACAACTACAAATCTACCGAGAGGTCCAACAAGAATTTAAACAACCCAACTTTTTGATAACGCAATTCTCCGATAACATTGTAAAATATTATCGTAAAGTTTCGTCTCCGAAAATTCGATTTTCAAATGAAAAATACCAGTAAATAGTTTAATATGAATAAAATGAATGGAAGGAAAATTTACGTAATTTTCGGGAAGTCGGGACCCCTTTGCCCCCCCCCCCCCCGGTTTCTGCGGCCCGTCTATATATATATATATATATATATATATATATATATATATATATATATATATATATATATATATATATATATAGGACATTCTTTCTGAACGGGACATCCTGCTGTAAAAAATTGGTGTTGCTTAAAATAGATCTGCAATATCTCAAATTAAAGGTTATGGACTCTATTTTTCAAATATGCGTGGCAAAATTGTCCTCACACAACAGTGATTTCAATATGGCGGCTGGAGAATATAAAAGCGTTTTTTATGGTGACCTGGTGAGATATGGTGTAGTAGCTGAATTTTCCTTGCAGAAATTCATCAAACATTTGAATTGCAATAAGTAAACTGATTTCTAAAACTATTTAAAAGTACACTACTAGGTCAAGTTAAAAAGTACGATAAGCTAAAAAAGTAGGCATTTTTAAAATAAAATATGAGTGAGTTGTTATTCATAGAAAAAGTTTAGGTATAAGATTGAAAAGTTTGGTTGATTTGTTTGTCATTAAATAGCTATAATTTATAACTATTTAAACCATTTGCACGGTAAAATCTAATTACTAGTTTACCATTACGTTGAGCCTTACTGTACAAAATTAAACAAATTTGAAGATCTTATTAAGAGTAACATTTGACAGACAACTCATTATAATTACGTCTTCTTCTGGAGTGTGGTTACAAATAGGTAACGACGTAAGTCGCCTCTTTATATTATTATCATTAATATTTCAGTTGCTTTTGTTTAATTAGGTTGGATTATATTATTATATTATCTTTTTCTAACTCGTAATGTTAAATCGAGAAGGAGTATTTTTAAGGAGTATTAAAAATTTTGTATTCAGTTATTGGTTTAAAATCTATATGACGTCATTTTGAAGGGTTGAACTAATTTGTTACGTAATTGTCTAAATACATTACTTCGGGTTTATCTTCGATTAGTTTTTGTTATTTTTCATAACGTATATAACATTAAACATTCATTTTTATCAATAAAAAATTATTTATAAATTAAATTTTAAAAAACTGTATTTTTAAATTTAAGAATCAGAAACTAGGCCACTGTCAGGGTCAGAAACTGTCACATGAGAAATTTTGAAGGTCAGAAACTGGGTCCTTTTTGTCAATTTTTAAAACATTAATTTAAATTATTAATTCAATTCAAATAATTATTTTACTTGTATGGCTTTATTTTGAAAGCCATAAACTAGTTGATAAAATTATTAATTGTCTCGTAAGTTGAAACTTATATTTATTACTGTCGTTTAACCTCAGCCGTCACTCTTAAAAGGTCAGAAACTAGGCCCGTTACCTTAGTGTAGATAAGTTAAAAGTAATGTGTAATTTTTTTTGGAAATAAAATACAACTTTCTATTATTTCTTTTTATTATTTTTTTTTTTTTTTTAATTTACTTCTGTTTTTCATTGTTTTGTTATTTTTGTTGCGTTCTGGTTCATAAATACTAGAATAACTTTCTTTAAAAATTGTGCAATGTCATACAAATGTCAGTATTAAAAAATTTGTAAAATATTAATAAATTGGAGTTTTTGAAAACAAAAATAGGCTTCCGCGCTTTAACTTTTCACAATTACAATTTTCCACTAGCTTTGGTTCGTTTTTACCGGTTCAAAAAAATTTTTGGGCACACATACCATACTGCAATTTTCCCTTATTTACAATTTATAACTATTTCTGTAAAAAGATTACGTTTTGGTTTATAATTTTCCATCACTAATAAGACATCTTTTTGATAAAAGTAGACACGACCATAAATAAAACTACATATACATTTATTAAATTATCATTTTATTAATAGATAAATAAATACAAACAAAATACACAATCTTGAAGTTAAATTTTTATATTCTCATTAATTTTACATAAAAGACGCTACTGAAATGAAAGGTCAATCTAACCTATATTTTAATTTTTATATAATTTTTTTTTCCTTTTTTTTTCCAAAATTTTTGTGGTTATTACCGTAAAGTGCGGATAGTTTGGCCCTTGGCGGGTAACATTGGCCCACCCTGTACAAAAAAATTATTATTTATAGATACATAAAAATAGTCACTATATAATTATTTATTCTTGTCCTAATGAAGATGTACATCCTGTTATACTAGGAATTCAGGTATTTATTTTTTTAAGATTTTTTAATTGGCACCCTGCTTGTGGAAAATTACTCTTGGATGTTTTGGACCATTGTTGTACCTGTGAAACTTTCATTCTTGTGGCAAAAACCTGAAGTGCTAAAATTAAAGTAAGTTAAAGCCTAAAAGTACCTCACATTAGTTGTAAACATAATGTAACAATGTCATTTTATTGTTATTTGTATATTTTTTATAATAATTTTTGTATAATAACATAAAAAGTTATTTTTTGGGGGTAACATTGGCCCAAGCAAAGTTTGGACCAATCTTACCCCAACCCAGTGGCTGGCTCATTTTTTTGCCACGAAGCATATTCGAGAGAGGAAGAGGAGCAAGGTTTGGAAAATTCTTCTATCAGTAGACCTACCGGTACCATAGATAAAGACAGTCTCGAAGAAGGTTATTTTGTCTTGGTGAAATATAATGAAGAACTTTATCCTGGGGTTATTGTTAAGATGCCTATTAGTGAGGAAGAACATGGGCCAACAGTAGAATGTATGACAAAAAAGAAAAAATTTTGGGCTTGGCCCGAAAAAAAAGACACTATAGTTTACGAGTGGTGTGATGTTATAATGAAAATAAACCCTCCAAAATTATTTAATAAGAGGGGACAATTTTTAGTTCCTGAACTAATGTAAAATTACTAGTAAACTGTGTGCTATTGTGTCATTTTAGGATCTTTCTAACATGTTTTGTACAATTTATGTAAGGCTTATATTAGTTATATGGCAGTAAAGTGTTTTTTTCAACATTAAAAATATATTTTTTCTCATTTTATAGCTTGGTCATTTTTAATTTGCCTTAGAATCCATAGCCATAGGAGTTACATTAGTCCAAATCTCCAAATGGTGAAACACATTAATTCCTTATGCAAATGTAGTGCTGGGCCAAAGTTTTCCCATTGGTGGGTAACATTGGCCCATCTTTTATAAAATATTAAAAAAAAAAAATAAATATTGAATAAAATGTAAATTGTGATATGTTTATACCATCCATAACTCATAAGGAAACATAAATATATATATATATATATATATATATATATATATATATATATATATATATATATATATATATATATATATATATATATGCACAATTGTTTTGCATAATTTTAATTATTTAATAATGTATAATTGTGATAAAACTTGAAAATTTGGGCCAAAGTAATCCCATTCTACGGTATCACATATTTTAAATAAAAAACGACATCCTTATTTACGTAGAGTAATTTCTTTTTCGGTATTTACTTTATTTTGTGTAATGCCAAACCTGTTTTTTTAAATGAAAAATTTAGAAAAATAAACAAATTTTCGCTACAAATGTTGTATTTATTGATAAATACAATATTTACTTATCAAAATATTATATTTATGGAGTATTACGTTTATTAATATTGTTTTAAACTTAATTTTTTGTAGGACTCGATCTTGTGTGCTTATTTGCACGTGTTTTAGTGTCTATTTACTCTTTTTTTTATTTTTTGTGGCATATTCAGAGGAATCTACGTATTCATTCTAGCATATCATATTATATTATAACTTATCTCTCTCTTAAAAAATAGTCTCCATCCATGTTCTTCTATATTGATGATATGGATATAATTATCAAGACAGTATTTCCTTATTCCTTCCAACCCCGGATTATGCAGAGGAAAAAGTTGCTGATGATGGTGAAGCACGTCAGGGAAATTCGAGAATTAAGAGATGCTGGCATAAGTCATTTAGTTGAATGTAGAATAATAAGACAAACATCAATAACTTTAACTCGTTATGAAACATCATTGCATGTGTGTTAAAATACATCAAATATTTTTAATTTTGTATTTATGGATTGACGTGTAGACGAATAACTTCTTAAAACTGTCGACAGATAAATAAGGAACGACATATTAGTTGCAATAGGCTGTTTGACGATAACAACAAAAAAGTATAAAATATATATGGCCGCTATTACACTGTCATAGATATATGTCAAAGTTTTATTTAATCAAAGAAATATTATTGGCAACGCAAAGATTACGCGAGCGCTCCTGGTTTTTTAAATTAGAAGCTGTATCAAGTAAAAATTTTTGTATACATTCAATTGTCGATAGAAAAATGTACTATACAAATTATGTGCGGATTACTAGATTTTATATCATCGATTAATCGTATACGTATATTTTTACTTGACGCTAGTTCTAATTTTACCACCAGAGGCGCGAGTGAGAATCTTTGCGTCGCCAATAGTGTAATAAGTCAACTTTTATAATATAAATTTTTGTAACCATAGTTAAAGATACTTCTTAATATTTGATCAAAGATCTTTGACATATATCTATGACAATGTAATAGCGGCCTATGGAACGTAAGCTTAAGTTGTAGGGATACATAAAAAATGCATTTCATTTTAAAATAATCAGAGATATCTTCTATTTTATCAAATTAAAATAATTATTTTTAACCTATTTTTTACCTAGTCGCAAACGCCAGTCACGAAGTAGACGGCATGTGACGTCATTAAACTCAAGCAACATATTATTATGTTGACATATAGACCGGGAGGCGTAAATACAAAGGCGACTGCAGCACAGACAGAAGTTACTCTGTAAATACCTAAGCTGTGACAGGCCTACAAAGAGCTCCAAGGAAGCTACTTTTCTGATATTAGTTGGTTTCTAGTTTTATATTTTATATTTACTACATATATTGCAGGGTATGATTCAGAAAATTTTAAATTAATTGAAATGTTTGTTATTCAAAAAAACTGAAATAAAAACATATTCACCTGTTTAAAATAAATTTTATTATTGATATTTACGTAAATATACATATCAATTACATATTATTTATTAACTCATTAGTGTGCAAATTAAAATCAGACGTTTTTTAAAAGAAAATATTTATTTTTTCTCGAAAATATTTTACATAAATTCAAAATAAATAATATATTTGAATAAAATAGAGTAATCATAATAGAAATGGTTTAACTACATAATAATAATAATAATAATAATAATAATAACTGCGACTTCCGACTGCGATATGTGAAAGCACAAGATCTGCTTCTACTCCATCTGAGCCATCTACAGTGAGTGAAGAACACACTGACACTCATCTTACAGACACACAACACACATACATAAACACACAATACGCTACCACTGAAACACAAACACTTAACACACATACAGATCGAGATTCGTCTGATGGAGAGGGAGGATCGACCAACTCCCGCACTGTCACTGTTACCGCTCTGGTGCACAATCCTCCCCAACTCAATAACACACAAGGTCCGTCAACCTCTGTACCATCTAAACGCGCAATTCCAGGAACACCCGATCTTAATGAGCAATTTGATGAACCAGAACACTCCCACGAAAGTCTCGTCATACGACCCAGTGTACACCCAAATAGACGGATAACACCTCGTTTCAAGCAACAACAACAACAATATAAGGAGTGATGTGACAAGCCCGTCCGTGAATATACTACGGTACTTTTACGGATTGGTTTGGCACATTACCCAGTACTGTCCTACTAAGTAGGGAGCGCCAAAGTCTATAATAATAATAATAATAATAATAATAATAATAATAATAAACGCCCTGTGGGTGGGGGCTTCACTTTGCAGAATTTGCCCACAGTAAGTCCTGCTTGTCGTAAAAGGCGACTAAAAGGACACCCCATTAGGATGGTGAAAAAACAAAAAAAGCCTCGGAAAAATGCCGCTGCCGGTGGAGCGACCGGGCGCATCAGGGTCACCACTGAATGTGACAGCTTAGATCGCGGTGACGACAGGCTGGGTTCTAGGCAGCCACCTGTCAGCTGTAACAACACCTTCAGCCAAAATGCTACTGCCCTACTTACGGAGCCCCCAACACCTTTGGCTCAGCCGACTTTAAGTGTTTCCTCAGAGCATCCTTTGGGGACCACTAAAGCTGGTAAGAAGCGTGTGCGTATGCAATGGACAGATGAACTGAATGAATTCATCGTACGCACATACTTCAAAGTTACTAGACTTGAAACGGACAAAACTGGTTACCGTACAAAATTACATCAAGAGTTCGCGCACAGCTACCCTCACCTAAGTCGCGTTACTGAACAGAGACTGGCAGACCAAAAACGTGTCATTTTTACCAATAACCTCATCCCTTCCTCCCTCATAAACACCATTAAAACACAAGTCGCACATCAATTTGCTCAAAATGAAGAAAGTCAGGACGACGGCCCACCAGAAATGGAGAGCCCCACACAAAACGACACTCAACAACTTGTCGAGAATGAGCCTGACCACCATGAGACAGCAGTAAATGACACCCTACTGCAAAAGATCGAACTGGAATTTAACACAGCGCTTACTGAATTTGAAGGGACGGACCCCACACATAGGTACTTGTTGCCTAAACAACACACCTCACGTAGATTGGCTGAGATCGTTGAGATATTGAACAATACAATACTGCCTAAACACTTAGAAACATGTGACAATTTTATCGAGTTACACACAGCTATCTATTGTGGAGCCGTTGCAGCTATACGTTGTAACGGGTCCGATGTAACACCACCTGTAGCGCACAACTCGAAGGAACACAAAACTCCTGCCTGGGAAACACGATTGAATAAACGCATCAGCAACATCCGATGCAACCTCGGCAGGATCACCCAATACCAACAGGGTACGAGGTCCAAACGGCTCAACAAATACATACACGACATATTACACAAACACACAGTACACACACAATACGAGGAACCCAATAAAACACTCACAGAGATCAGAGATACGCTTCACCAAAAATTAACAGCACTAGCGAAGCGCTTACGAAGATATAAGACCAGTACTGAACGCAGACGACAAAACCAAGCGTTCAGCAGAAACGAGAGACGGTTTTATCAGTCTCTAACGAACACGGTAACTGACAGTAATGGTCTACCGGAGAAGAACGCACTCCATAGTTTCTGGGCGAATATATGGTCCAACACCATTGACCATAACGACAAAGCCAGCTGGATCGATACAGAGTACAGGAATAACGAACATCTTCCGGAGATGCTCTATACGGACATTACTACAGAGGACGTCTCCAGAGCTTTACAGAGATCGCATAACTGGAAGGCACCTGGCATCGACAACATACAAAACTACTGGCTCAAACACTTTACATCAACACACAAGTATCTCGCTGAACACTTTACACTATTTATAAAAACACCAAACCTGACACCGAAGTTCCTAACGCAGGGTATCACATACATGAAATCTAAAAACAGTGATACAAAAAATCCTGCGAATTATAGGCCTATCACCTGCTTGCCTACAGTGTATAAGATTTTGACGTCCTGTCTGGCAGAAAAGATCAATGAGCATTGTCAGATTAACACCATACTGACAGAAGAACAAAAGGGATGTCGAAAGAGGTCACAAGGCTGCAAAGAGCAGCTTCTGATTGACTCCGTAGTACTGGAACAAGCGAAAGGGAGAAAACGTAACCTGTACACAGCGTTTATTGATTATAAAAAGGCATTTGATTCGGTCCCGCACTCCTGGTTGCGGAGAGTATTGGAGCTGTACAAAATACACCCAAGTATCGTGAACTTCCTTGGAACGATCATGTCCGACTGGCGAACGACCTTACATTTGAGTATTGGTAATGAAAAAACAACAAGCGACCTTATTCAAGTAAGACGCGGCATATTCCAAGGCGACTCATTGAGTCCATTATGGTTTTGTCTCGCAATGAATCCACTTTCTCGCCTGTTAAATGAAACCAAATACGGTTACAATGTAGGTACGCAAACGAATTCGCGCCATACCATTTCACATCTAATGTACATGGATGATATTAAGATCTATGCAGCTACTAAACATCAATTACAGCAGCTGCTGGGACTTTCCAACGAGGTTTCGCGAGACCTCTGTATGGAGTTCGGAATCGATAAATGTCGAACACAATGTCGTTCTGGAGGAAAACGAGATGCGGTCGCATTCGAACTCGAACCAGAGTCTGTTATGCAGCCCATGGACGAGGGAGAGTCGTACCGGTATCTCGGATTCAATCAGGACGAACGTATAGATCACAGCGCTGTAAAACAACACCTGATGCAGCAATACCTAACGCGTGTACGGAGATTACTGAGCACCCACCTTGATGGAAAAAAAACCATCAAAGCAATTAACACCTACGCAGTTCCGGTGCTAACATACTCATTTGGGGTAATCAAATGGACGCCTACGGACTTGACAAACATCGAGATCAAGACCCGCGTCCTTATGACCAAATACAGAATTCATCATCCCAAAGCAGCGATAGAACGATTGACGCTGCCAAGAGCCGAAGGGGGTCGAGGTCTTATAGACATAAGGAACACGCATAATAAACAGGTTCATAACTTGCGAGAATACTTTTACACCAAAACACACACATCACACTTACACAATGTAATAATCCAAGCCGACAAGGCATACACACCATTAAACCTCTCACACACAGAAATGCCAGATAGTTTTTGCCGTTTGGTCACGAAGGAGGACAAAATTCAGCAATGGATTCGGAAGCCTTTACATGGGAGACATCCACATGATCTTAATCAGAGTAACGTCGACAAAGCAGCGTCGCACGCCTGGTTGAGTCAAGGAAGTCTTTTCCCGGAGACTGAAGGATTCATGCTAGCTATACAAGATCAAGTAATTCATACAAAGAATTACTCAAAATACATACTTCGTGACTCGTCAATAACATCTGACTCATGCCGGAGATGCCATTCCAAACCTGAAACGATCCAACACATCACAGCTGCCTGTACTCAGCTCGCTCAGTCCGAATACAAACACCGTCACGACCAGGTTGGCAAAATCGTATACCAGAAACTAGCGGTCAAGCACCACCTTATAACCGATAAAACACCTTACTACAAGCTCACACCAAAAGTAGTAGCGGAGAATGACTCCTGTAGACTTTACTGGGATCGGTCGATTATTACAGATAAGACCATAAATCATAATCGACCAGATATCACCTTCGTAATGAAAAACACTAAGACAACCTATCTGATCGATATTGCGGTTCCAAATACACACAACTTACAAAAAACACACGCAGTTAAATTGGATAAATACACTGACCTCGCAGCCGAAATAAAACAACAATGGCGAATGGAACATGTCCACATCGTTCCAATAGTGCTCAGTGCCACCGGGGTCATTCCACACACACTACATAATAGTTTGAGCCTCTTGGGTCTCCCAAAATACACATATGTCACTATGCAAAAGGCAGTGATCATAAACACGTGTCGTATAGTACGGAAGTTCCTCAGTAATACGAATCCGACTGCGATATGTGAAAGCACAAGACCTGCTTCTACTCCATCTGAGCCATCTACAGTGAGCGAACAATACACTGACACTCATCCTACTGACACACAACACACATACATAAACACACAATACACTAACACTGAAAGACAAACACTGAACACACATACAGATCCCGATTCGTCTGATGGAGAGGGAGGATCGACCAACTGCCGCACTGTTACTGTTACCGCTCTGGTGCACAATCCTCCCCAACTCAATAACACACAAGGTCCGTCAACTTCTGTACCATCTAAACGCGCAATTCCAGGAACACCCGATCTTAATGAGCAATTTGTTGAACCAGAACACATTTACACCAAGAAACGAAAAATAGAACGACATATCCACACACATACACGAACACACACACAAACACAAACAGTCCTTTCCCTTCCCTCTGTCCCTAATCCTACCTATTCTCTGAGGACACGAAAACGAACTAGGCATTCACAGCCGTCTGTCATTGAGCCAACATCTACGCTCCCACAAAAGTCTCGTCGTACGAACCAGTATACACCAAAATAGACGCATAACACCTCGTTTCAAGCAACAACAACAACAATATAAGGAGTGATGTGACAAACCCGTCCGTGAATGTACTACGGTACTTTTACGGATTGGTTTGGCACATTACCCTTCCACAGAGCCTAATACCTTGCATAATGCCGGTATAGGTGAATGTTACCCAGTACTGTCCTACTGAGTAGTGAGCGCCAGGTTGGCGTAAAAGTCTATAATAATAATAATAATAATAATGCGATGTACCACCGAGGGCTCTTTACACCCGAGGTGGTACATCATTTGTTTTTTATTATCTGTGATATGTTGTTATGCCGCTGTAGGCCTGTTGTTATGGCTCTACAGCGGTATTGTTTTAATCCCTTATTGCGTCACTGGTGAGCCTGTGGCTCCCCAGTGACGTAATAAGTTTTTCTGTGATATTGCTCTGTGATTTTATTCTAGTCAAGTTTTTTGTGTTTTTCTAGTCAGGTTCCTCCACTCCGGGGCCCTTTATACCTCGGAGGGAGTTCCAGCGATAGCTTCCAGTCCTTGGTGACCGGACGCTCTGTCTAGTACTTACCGTACCGTCACCAAGGGCTGTCCATTCTTTTTAAAGCCCTGGGATGGCAGGGCCCATCGATGGATTTTATTATGTGTATGTTTTGTCCCTTGTCTATCGCATTTATGTGTTCCTGTCTGTTTTGTGTATGTTTTTATCTTCATCGTTTATGGCAGCGTATGCCCTTGGTAGGCGATGCCGCCGGGTGCTGCTGACCGCGCCATTCACCGGCAGCAGTACCCCAATTTTAACGAAAAAAAAAAAATAAATAAATAAAAATAATAATAATAATAATAATAATAATAATAATAATAATAATAATATAATAATATATGATAATAATAATAATTTCTTACAATTAGTGTAAATATCTTTACAGGTATACAAAACATCAGGGATACAATCATTATAATAAGTACTAACAAGTAAACGTCCCGAGGCCGGACCTATCGATTTTGATGAAACTTAGATATGTTGTAGAACACTAAAAAATAAGCGACACGTATTGAGCAAAAACAGGTCAATTAGGTTTTTTGACGTAGATTTCAAATCTGTAAACAAAATTTTTATATTGTTTAATTTTCACCCCCTTTTTGCAAAATTAACCCCTAAATTTTAACCCCCAGCCATCCCTGTTGACACAATTTGAACAAATAGAGAGCTCTTTAAAAAAGAGCAAAATCGCCAATTTAAACTTTTGCTCTATCTCTTACCGTTTTCGAGATATTTAAAAAATTAAATTTTTACCCCAATTTTTGGAGGGAGATTTCACCCCTTCAAACCGTTTTTCCGCTGATAAAGAAAAATACGTGTCGCTTATTTTTTAGTGTTCTACAACATATCTAAGTTTCATCAAAATCGATAGGTCCGGCCTCGGGACGTTTACTTGTAAGTATATATAATAATATACATTCAATTACAATAATTCTGTTATTTCATAAGGGATTTTACTAATTAAATACTTTTTTATTTAGTTTAACATTGAACTTATTACATACGTTCTCAATTTGTATATCTTCAGGTAAATTTTGATAAATTTTATAGCCTGTGTAACAAGGAGTCTTTTCAAAAAATCTTGTTCTGTGTGCGAAACTGAATAAATTTTCATAGGTATCGCGTATCATATTGCATTTTTTTTCGCTATTAAATAATTATTTTCTTTCATGTATGTTATTAATTCATACAGAAAGATACCATAAAAAGTTAAAATTTCATTTTCTATAAATAAATACTTGCAAGATTCCCTTTTTGGGACCTTGAAAATTGTTCTTATTATCTTTTTCTGTATTGCTGTATGAATGCTCGGTTTGATTCCGCAAATTTTCCCCATATTAATATTCCATATTTCAGTGTAGAGTAAACGTATGCATAGTAAAACATAGTTATATTCTAATTTACATGAACTGAAAATGACTCATTCACATAAATTTATGTTTATTATATTTTTTATAAATTTATGACTCATTCACATAAATTTGCCTTTGTTCATCATTCACATATTTTTTAGTCGAATTTTTCCTTGAAAAAATTAGACTTATACAGTCTATACGACAAGAACGGCGAGAGTAGGGGCGCTATCCGTTTTCGGACCCGTAGAACACGAATATGAAGAAGAAAATGTCTGATATATAATGTCTAAAAATGTCTGAATATATATATATATATATATATATATATATATATATATATATATATATATATATATATATATATATATATATATATATATATATATATATATATATATATTCCCGCTACCTTTTAATATGTGTAGGGCCCACCTATGGAAGTTAAGAGCTCAAATTTGGTAAATGGGGCTCATTCCGATGCACAACAATACTATCAAAGTGGGGTCAAATTTTGGATCCGACCCAACCTTTAAGGAGGTGGTGGGGGGGGGGGGGGCGGAAAAGCAATAAAACTTTTCCAAACCGGTTGGAAATAATGTTTCGGTCAATTATCTACAACATATCCAAAATTCTGCTTCCTAGGATGATTTGGTGGGAGTAGAGGGGGAAAAACGATTTTCGCTGGATCTAACACGCCCCCAGCCCCCAGAATTAACGTAGAGGGTTGAAATTTGGTGTGTTGATAAAGTTCGTACCTAGGTTGTGCTTTTTGGAGGTTTTAATATTTTACCCCCACCCCCCTCATTTTTAAGCTACAATTTCATGCATTTTCGACGTTTTCGAAGTTTGTACCACTCGCACAGGTCACCCAAATAAACGTAGAGGGCTGAAATTTTGTATTCGGATTGAGTTAGTATCAAGGGGGTGCCTTTTGGGGGTCCGACTTTTTACCCCTACCCCCACCATTTTTATACCCAAAAAGAACATGATTTTTCTTGTTTTTTAACAGTTCCGTTCGGGCCAAAATCTCCCCAAATAAACCTAGAGGGCTGAAATTTTGTGTACAGGTTAAGCTAATAGCCAGACACTGTTTTTTGGGGGTTTCAACTTTTAACCCTTACCCCCACGATTTTTACGCCAGTATTTCCGTAATTTATTTGCTTGTTTTCTAACACGTCTAGAGACTCTCCAAGGAAACCTAGAGGGCTGAAATTTTGTACGTGTATTCAGTTAGTATCCAGCTAGTACCTTTTAGGGAGTCGACATTACTTTTCCCCCCACTTCTCCCATTTTTACAGCGGAATTGAATGCTATTGTTAAATGTGTTTTAAATGCATTATTTTTATTCTAAATACAAGTAGGCGAATAGTAATTTTAAAAATTGAAAAAAAAGTGAATATAATTTTTTAACAAATGAACTACATACATATTAAGTAATTTAAAAATGTTATTAAAGTCACTGTTTATTTATAAATTAGGAATTTTGGATTTTTATTATTTATAAAATAGAAATTTTGGATTTTTTTGGAAAGAAAAAATATCTTCATAAAAGCCTTCCAGTTTACTATTTAAGTTCCTTTTTTAATATTTAAAAATAAAACACAAAGGCAATTGGCGGATAAGCATGGGTAGAAATGCCCTCGTACGAATTGTGTTGGCTTTTTCCCTGTTAACTGCTATCGGCACAAAATTGAAATTTACTGAGATTCAGCCCTTAAAAACTTAAAACCTTTTTTTAAAGCCCCGATCAACCGGACACTCATCATCCGTTTTGAAACCACCAAAATGACAAATCGCTTGTGGACTTTCAATTACATTTCGCTTGTAGACACTCAATACCGAAGATGAAAGGAAAAATTCGACTTCCGTGATGGGGCTCCGCTGCTCACGGCGTTTTTAATACTGTAATTTGAAATAAAAATATATTCAGTTTCTTACATTGATTTTAGTACTGTCTGATCTATACATATTTCTACATTTTTCGTTATATGATTGTCGTAATTTGAAATAGTTTGAAAAGTTTGTTACTCTGTTTAATATTACTTTTTCAAAAATCCAGACAGTGTTGAAATTGGTATATAGTTATTAACCTTGTATCGATCATTTCGTTAAAAAAGAAAATGATTTTTATTATACAAAAATTAATGATTCATCCAGAAAGAAAAAAACTAAAAGCTGAAATAAGACGACAGCGGCTTTTAAATAAAAAGAGAAAAAAATCTATAAAATGATTTTGATAGAAACTTTGCACTCTCTATACAAACACAAAAACCTAAAAACCCTGTTTTTAGTCTCGTTTGTACTAAAAATTCATTTTGATTTTTTTAAATTAATTAAATAATTTTTGGAATTTTCAAAAAATTCCAGTATGTACAAATAATTATTTTTTTTTTTTTGTGAATATATATTTTATTATTTTTACCAGATCAACATACAATTGTTATACATGGCAGTGTTCATGTAGGTACATAACATTCGGCTGATATGAAAAATATGTTAACAAAAACGTTGATATAATTGTCTAATTAGTTAGTTGCATAATGCAGAATAATAGTCAAAGTTAATAATATTATTTTAAAGGTAGTATGTATATATATAGAGTGTTTATTATAAAAGTTGTGGTATTCGTCTTTTCAATCTTCGAGTTCTGTTGATTTGGTTTAAGTTATACACTTCTGTTGCTGGGCAAGTTGTTAATTTTTCGTAGAAGTTCTTTGATAACTTTTTTATGTGGATATCGATAGTTTCCATTTCGAGTTCCTTATGAATTTGTGTATTACGTACATACCAGGGTGCTTTAGCTATTGTTCTTAGTACTTTGTTTTGAAAAGATTGAATTTTTGTTAATAAATTTTTTGGAATATTGTGCCAGATTGGGCATGCGTATGTTATAATCGGTCTTAATAGTGATTTGTATAACATTACCGCGGATTTTTTGTTAACTTTTGATTTTTTATTTATTAACGGGTATAGCTTTATCAGTTGGATGTTGGCTTGTTTGAGTTTTGCGTTAATGTGTGCTTTCCAGTTAAGCTGCTGATTAAGGTGCACTCCTAAATATTTCACTTCGGTTGTATTCCACTGTATATTTATCCCGTTGATATTTATAGTTTTTGCTGGTTTCTCGCGACGAAGCGTGAATATCTTCGTTTGGCTTTTATTAAGGATTTATTTTAATATGCCATTTTTCAAAATAACTGCTTAATGTGTTTACGGATTGTTGTAGGGTGTCGATGACATTTGATAAATTACAATTTTGGCAGATTAAGGCTGTGTCGTCCGCAAACATTCCTATTTCACAGTTTTGGACGTATAGTATGTCACTGATGTACACATTAAAGAGTATTGGAGCCAGTATGCTTCCTTGAGGTACACCGGCGGTGATGTTCTTCGATTCGGATATTTCGCCATTAACAGTTACCGAAAATGATCTTTTATTTAGAAATGAGGTAATGGTATTGAATAAGTAGTTTGGTATACCAACTTTTTTGAGTTTATACAGTAGACCGTCATGCCAAACTTTGTCAAAAGCCTGTGCTATATCTATGAATGCTACAGCAGTGTATAGTTTTTCTTCATATCCGTTTTCTATTATGTTTGTCATTCGTAACAATTGGTGTACTGTTGAATGATTTTCTCTAAAGCCCATTTGATAGGAAGGAATAATTTTTTTGTTTTCTAATGTATTTTTTAGTCTCCTTAATATGGTTTTTTCTAATAGCTTGGAGATGTTGCTAAGCAAGCTGATTGGTCTATATGACGAAATAGAGCTTTTATCTTTCCCAAGTTTGGGAAAGACAGTTACCAGTGCGTGTTTCCATTTTAATTATTTTTGTTTAATGGGGTTTTAAAACCTTTTTGGTGTAAATTTCGAGAATTTAATACATCGAATAAATTATTTATTATTCTAATGAAATCGATAGTAGCAGATGCACCTTGGAATTGTGGCAGTTTTAAAATATCTTGGCAAAAGTAAAGTGCATCTGCTACACTTTGACTCAAAAGCTGACTAGCATATTTTACTTTCATTATCTGATTTCTAAAATAAATATGCTGTTTTGTTAATTTATTACATAAATGTAATTTTTCTTCCTCTTGAATTTTGTGAAGTTTTACAAAATATTCCCAGTTAATGACATCTCCGTTTCCGTCAATGAACTGCTTCGATTTTTCCAAGGTATTTCTAACTAGTTTCAGCATGTGACACGGATCCAGAAATACAACGATATCTTTTTTCGTTGAAGGATGTGGAAAAACAGTTTTTAAATTGTTGATGTCGATAGAACAACCCAATTTCAACATCATGTTGATATTAGCAGGACAACCATCGAATGCAATAGATACGATATCAACACCAGCTTCGTGCACCTTTTCTAGACATTGTAATACTAAATTTGCCCGTTGCTCGCCTGTAATACTACCGGCAATGAAGAAATACGCGACGGGTAATTTCCAGCTACCGTTGATACAGTTTACAACAAAAACGTATGCACTAGTTGCAACTTTTTCATCACTGATTCCTGTACCCATATCTACTACCCCTTCATATTTTTTTTCCATTCCAATTTCCAATACCGATTTTGACGAATAGCCATTTCATCAATTATCAAGCTCCCGATAAGTTTGTGCGTAGTGGAGTCACTTTTCATTTTTAATGCTTTAAATGCCTCTGTCGTAAATCCAGGCTCCGCATTACATCCGTGGTACCATTTTTTAATTGTCTGAACATGTAGAAGGCATGTGTCAAATGTATCTCTCACGTAATTATACGCTGTCGGAGAGTAAAAATGTAGGGTTAATACAAAAGCACTAAGTTCTGGAAAATAATGTTTCTTCATCGATTTATTTTTAGATTTTAAAACTTGTCTTTGAATTAGTTCAGTAACCTTAACATTGTCACTCAATGCTAATAATTCGTTGTCATTTAGTAAGTTATTTTTTTATAATTTTGCTAATACTTCCTTCAAGGATGCTATTTTTAATTTATTTCTTCTCTTGTTTTATTGCAACCGTTTAATACATTTCTTTCTCTTTTCATTTAAAAGTCTTTGCCTCCTTATTTCACACTTTAATCTCCTTTTTCTAGGAGTATCGTCGATTTTAATAGAATAAAAATCATCTTCCTCTTCGGAAATAGCTACGACAGGCTGGTTGCTGCTACTTGAGCAAGGTTCACTCGATTCATCAGCTGTCGGATTTAACTGTTTCATAATCTAAAAAAATAAAAAAATTATAATAAAGAAGAGCACTTTTGATTATCAGGAAACAATACACTATAAATATTCAAAATTTAAAGTTTCTATTTTTTCGAGTTTTTGCGCTAGAATTCTTTGATAAACGGACAGACAGAATTGGCTCACGAACAGAATTTCGTTTGTAATAGTAATATTTCTAATAAATATCATATGGAAAATCTTACCTAAGAAGGTAAAAACACTGTTGGCACTGCATTCGCATGAAGCCGGCGTACATTTTTCTGGGTCGTGTAGAAGGAATCGGAAGTAAAATGTTTAGAACAAATATAACTATATTTACTTGGAATCCAAGTATTTGCCCTTCCTACTCGCTGAACCCATATTTCTTTTCTTTCATCGGTGGGAAATCTAAAACGAATTTAACTCGAAATAAAATATAATTTAATCTCGTTTATAATTTCTAAGAACGTGCAAAACTAATACACTTGAAATATAAACTTAAATAGAAATTATAAAAAATCTTATTATTTAGAAGAAAATTTAGTACTATCTAAATATACTGTTACAGAAAATTACGGAAATAACTAGATGAACAAAAATAAAGGAAAGGAAAAATCGAAATTTTAACATTTTTCGAAGTATTTACATAAAATAAATTTAAAACACTTACAAAATAAGAAACATCAATAAATAAAAATAAACGTTATCAAATTTTTAGAAAAAATCTTAATAAATTAAAAATTATTAAGATAATTACATAAAGTCCGGACCTGGCATTTTTACTTTTACATATAACAACCAATTCGCCACGGGAACTGATTCTAGTGTCATCTGGTGGTTAAAAATAAAATCTCTCCATGACAAGTGAATTTTAAAAAAAAAATAGGAAAGTACAAACGTAACCAACTTTTTTTTTAACATAATTGATAATAAACAATTTGAAATAAATATCAATGATATTATTAAGTATTTGGGTAATTCTAAAAGATCTTTAGTTGAAGGAGAACAGGTTTATAAAGTAAACCACATTATTACATGTGGTTTGAAAGTAAGAAGAAGCTCGGAATGCATACAAATAGCTGCTCTTTGTCAATCATCGTCTCAGGTGCAACAAGTGCATCAAATTGAAATGAAGCTAGAACTTATCAGTAATGAGATAAATATATGTGCAAAATGTACTTGTATTGCGGGTGCAGGTAGAAAATGCAAGCACATTTTTGCAGCATTAGTTTTTCTTTATCAGTTGGTTCTCTTGTTTTCTGTTTATATGTACTTACATAAACTAATTTTTCGTTTCTTTTTTTTTCTGCTAAACAATGATAAAAATGATAAATATGATCTCCATAATGATAGAAATTTCTTAATTGTTATTATGAAATTCTTTCTAAACTGAACTTAATCCTACATTTCTATCCTTTCTTTTAAAATTTATTTCTAGCAATGATATGACTGGGTTAGAAAATGGGGGAAATATAAAAAAAATAAATATGATGAATATGCTGCTGGTATCCCTCTTACTGAAATGTGTCATTTTCAGGACAATAATGATGAACGTTGTAAAGATTTAGATGACGATGAACGTAAACTTTACTCCAAAAAGTTAATCCAAGGTACTTCCTTTATTATAATTAATACAAATATACAATAAAATACTGTATACATAGAAAGGTAAATTATCTTTTCGAGTACATTTAAATCTATAAAAATAATTACTAGTAGGAAACAAATCAGATTTTAAAGTGTCGATGACAGATTCGCATTCTTGATAGCATACTACATTTTTAATGCTTTTAACCATTTTTTCTTTAATTTTTCATCACTGGGAAATTTATGAAGTCTTTTTTTACATTGTGATACATTACATAATTTAAGTAAATTCTTTTTACTTATTTCACTCATCATTACAAATCACAATAAACAATTGTCCCAGGCCATGTATAAATACGACTTGTCATAGATAGCTTTTATTTTTAACCACCAGACGACACTAGAATCAGTTCCCGTGGCGAATAACATTGACAGAATTGACGTTTAAGACAATATGGCGTAAAAAATGTAGTATTTTGAAAGAAAAAAAAATTACTTACACGTGGTAACTTATGCTATCATCCGCCTTCGTAACATTTATACTCCTATTACGGCACACACAACCATTTTTGAACAAAAAATGTAAAAAAAAACAAAATCGTAAACGTTAGCCCTGATGTACACGCACTGAAGGGTGAAGTGTAACTGAATAACCAGACCTCAGTGTCGCCAGATTTTAAATCGTCATATTACTACAGAAGACGGTAGAAAAATAGCTTTGTTCGTGCAACAGTTTTGAAAGTACAAAACTGTACGGAGCATGCGTATTTCTTAAATTAGCGTTCGAGCAAAACTAAATTTGTGATTTGATTGCAAATCTAATGTTCTAGCAGCTTAAAATTAAATTTCGAACTAATACACGACAGCAAAAAAATTCACCAACTTTTAACAAATTTGTCGGATTGTACTTGCGCAGTAGATCTCAAATATATTACTGTTTAAAATTTAAATATTTTATTGTCTGTTAAGTTAGATGTATTGTTAGGGAACTTTTATTTCAGTTATTTTTTCTTGTGAAATTTTTTTGAAATATTTTTTTACTAGGTACAGGCAAATAAATTTTAAAAAGAAATATTTATATTTAAATACAGTTTTAATATGCCCTTTTTATCGTTTAGAGAGAAGAAATTAATTCACCATAATAGTTTTCATTAGTTTTTCTCTCTCTTATTGTGCAAAATGAATGAAAGATTATCCAGCTCCAGTACGTTTAGTTCCAGTGATTTGTCTAATTCGAGCGATGATGATTTACTTGATTTTGAAATTAATAGAATTCGAGCATTTCAAAATAAATAGACGTGTAGCTGAAAGTCTAGCAGAACATTTTCAGCTTAGTGAATATTTAAAACATTAGTTGGGTGGGAATGGAAAATTAAATGTGCTTATTGGAATGGGAAATTAAATGCAATTAAATGTTTTAATATTTCTTTGGATATTTTGCAAATATTTTAATAACCAAAAGCATAATTGTTAAGTTACGTAAAATGTCAATCTTTTATAACCTTATTAGTCTATAACCACTATAAAATATGTATGACATCCATGAAGCCCGTGAGTCCAAGACATGCCGGACACGATTAGAGTGACATCTGGTGGTTCTTAATTAAACCTAAATCTCGAATTCACCGTTCGAGCGTCAAAATAATTTGAAACTAGTTTGTTGTTGAACATGCGCAGTAGTCATAGTTTGAAAAATCACTAGTTTGAAATTGGTTGCACGAACAAACCTACTATAAATTTACTACTCCACAACAAAAAATACTACCTTATTACTACACTGGCGGCGCTGGAGTCTTTGAATATTAGAGGTAGAATCTGACAAATTCTGGCGGTAAAATATGATATTTAAAAAAAATGGAAGATTTAACGCCATCTGTAGACTTTTCGATTATTTATGGATTTTCAAATAGTATTTAGAATACTTTTAATAATATTTTTGTTAATTATAAAACTTAAATTCGACGTATTTTTAATCAATGAACAATCATTTCGGCAGTTTCAAAGAAATAAGGCTATTTCTAAATTCGATTAAAAATTATAAAACAAAATTTACAAAACACTCGTAACGATTTTGTATCCACAAAAAAATGATATGTGTAATAGGAAGATTTATAATAAATCTATTGATACGGTACTTGTCACTTGACAAAAAACCATTTATTCTAAATGCCATGTTTTTGAATATCATATATAATCTTCATAATCATATATGTCAAGTTATTCTTTTTTGTATTTTTATTTTTGATAAATTTTGTAACAATTAACGACTTTCAATAAAAGGGAAATAAATTATAAAAATGATTACTATTGTTTTTTTCTTTTTCTTTTATTGTGAGCTTATCTAACCTTATTAAGAAATATTTTCTAATATTTCCAAATTTTTTAAAAATTAAGGAATTTTTCGTATTCCTGTAATTATTTGCCATTTTTTATTTTTACAATACTTTCGTAGTTACTTTAAAATTAATTATTCCTCTGCAAATAAAATAAAAATATCCAGAATCATAAATCGTAAATGTGTAAATTTTTAAATATATTCGAAAAAATACCACTAAAATACTATATTTTTTAAAAAATACTACTAAAATACTACTTTTTTTTAAAAATACTACTAAAATACTAAATTATTACTATAATACAACTAAAATACTACAATACTACGTCATTACTACAACTTGAATTTGGCGGTCAAATATTACTACGGTAGTAATGAAAATACTACATATGGCGACACTGCTAGACCTATTTCGACCAATTGTTGACCAATTCAACTACAACCTATATCGTACAATATGCTAAAGCCGGTTCTACACGATGCTACGAACGTTTCTTCCAACGTTCGATCGAACGTTTGATGCAAGTAAGTTCAACAGTTGATGCTACGAATGTTCCTGCTACACGGTGAAGCGAATGTTTGATCCAATACATATGATGATGTATTGATACAAACGTTTATTCAGTGGACGAGAATGTCATCTGTCTGATGTTATCTCTAATGTTATACACTGATGTTGTCTCTCTTCATATGAACGAGTCGTGTAGCCGTTGAGTCAAACTAACGAACATTGTCCTTCAAACGTTCGAACCATCCCTTTGACTCGATGCAAGAATACCGACGTCGGCTGGAACATGGCCAAATGCGAACGTTTGACGCTCGACATTGGACGCTCGTGGGTTCGAACAACGGCCACACGATGCGACGAATCATCAAACGTCCAATGTTGGAAGGTGTTCGTAGCATCGTGTAGAACCGGCTTAATTCTATATATTCTTTATAATTCAACATACTTATATGTATTATAACTATATGGCCAATCCCTATAAAGGTGCGAATCCACCGAAAAAACATTTGCTTCAAATGTTTGTAGTTGTTTGCAAATGTTTGCAACTGTTTGCGAACACACTGTCTCCACTGAACAAACAGTTATGGTCGTTATGGCTGGAACACTGACAAACATTAGCAAACAATTGCAAACATTCGTGACGATCGTATCCACCAAACAAATTTTGTGTTCGCAAACATTTGCAAACAGGTTGCGCGCTTGGTGTATTCGTACCTTAAGAGGCAGTGGTTCCGATGAAAAGAGATGGATAGATATCGGGTAGAGGCACTTGAGTTGTTTTCCGCAGGTGCTTTAATTAGTGGCTTAAATAGATACATTTTGCGCATAATTTAAACTGATATAAGTTTAAAAAATTTGATGTGCAAAAATTTTTTTTATTTAATAAAATTTAAAAGTGTAAAAATCTGTATTAGTACAGTAACTGAAGCATTTGGCTACCAATTTTTTCGGATGGGATGGATTGGCTTGAAATTTGAACTAGCTAGGGTGTAGCCCAAGAAATAAAAGTTATATAATGCCGATGTGTGCTTTCACCCTAGGGGTGGAAGCCACCCCTTCTGGGGGTTGGAAATTTTTTTATGAAAAATAACCTGACCGTTCAATAAAGGGACAAATTCTAAGCAAAAATTGTTTTCTAAGAATTTTTTGTACAATCAATACTTTTTGAGATATTGGCGCCTAAATGTGGTCGTTTTTAGCCCAAAAAATGCATGTTTTTGAGGGATATTTTGCAAATATCTCAAAAACTACAATTTTTACACAAAAAATGGTTATGAGCAAAAATAAAGATAATTAAGTAACAAAGAGATTGCATTCTTTTTCTATTTTTGTAGGTAGAACAGAACCCGAGTTATGACTCCTTGAAGTTAAAATCGATTTTGACGATAGCTATAAAATCGAAACTTTCAATGCCATTTGGCGGAAAAATGAAACGTTTTTCGAAAAAAATTCATATTACACTTTTTAAAGTACTTCAATAGACCTTTATTTTGAGCTGTGGTAAAAGCCATTAGTATAAAAATTAACGGAGTTACATTCAAAGCAAAATGGTTGTCTTGATTTTTGAGAAAAAAAAAATAGGTATCAAAATTAATTACTTGACGGCAAACATTGAAACTTATAATTCATCATATGTATACCAGTATACAATATCTCAAGCCGTGAATAATCGTTTTTTTTTCTTTATTTTATTATGGGGGTGGTTATTTTTTAACGGTTGCAGCTTTTTAATGAGTGATAAGTTTTCTAATGAATAATAAAAGAGATATAATACATTGTGAATACACCAAAAGGTTATTTTAAGCTGCTAAAACTATTTCCTATTTTTTCGGAAACAAAGGGGTAGTTTTTAAGGATTTTTTGGGTAGAAAAGTAATTGAATTTCATAAATTAAATTAAAAAACTTGAAAGGAATTTTATCTAACATATTTGAACATAAATTGAATCTTTAAAATACGTAAATCTGGACCTTTCGTATTTTTTTCATACAAGGGTAGTTTTTACCCCTAATTATCAAAAAGCACACATCGAGAGAATATAACTTTTGAAGTGTAGGGTCAGATGAGCTGGTATACAAATTTTCAGGAAAATCCATTCAATCCAAAAAAATTGGAGCTTTTACATTATTTTGTCTTTCAGTGACTGTACTATATGTCAAATGTTGTAAATAAATATAAAAGTATCTTTTATATACATACTTGAAAATTATCTTTATTTCAAAATTTTTTAATTTTCTTTTTTACCTAAATATAATTTCTTTATTTTATTAATATTTACTGTTCATATTTTAACAAATTCATATCGAAACACACGAGAAAAATAAGGCTTTTTAAAATTAAAACAATTTTGCGTGGAATTTTGAATTCAAAGTGATATATATATATATATATATATATATATATATATATATATATATATATATATATACATATTATATATAATATATATATATATATATATATATATATATATATATATATATATATATATATATATATATATATATATATATATATATAAAGTAATATAAAAAAATTTAAAATAATAATATATGTATTATTAATAATTAATAATAATGAAATAAAATGTTTAACCGCATATCGTTTTTTAAAACAATAGCAGCGCCAAGCAGCGTATTCGACATATACGTTCAACTAATATTTCCAGTTCCACCAAAATAGTCGCATTTGCGCAAAACTAACCAAATTTCTCCAAAGACAGAAAAAGAACTAATATTGTTGTGCCGTGATGTTGGGACATTTTTATATCGTCGAACAAACTTCTCGACGATATATTAATTTACTCAAGGGGTCAAACTAGATTGTCTATGTCTCTGTTCCACTTGTAATGAGTTTATGACGTCAATCTCCCCACTCTATTTGTGTAGATACACCATATATGTAGTATACATATATAGCCAAATGGATATGAAAAAAACGTCCCAACATCACGGTGCAGATTTGGAAGTATTTTGTTCGTTTTGCGCAAATGCGACATTTTTGGTGGTAATATGAACCAATCTGAAGAGTAAACACGGTAAACACTAATTGATGCATCTGCGCAAAACAACTGAAGTTCCTCTACACGATGTCTATCCGTCTCACTTCATCGGAACCACTGCCTCTTATAGGGATTGGCCATATAGTTATAATACATATATGAGATACACACTGTTTGCAGTGTATTAGTTTGGTGTTTTTTAGTAGTGTGCGTATTTACGCACACTACCGCAATACACGTATTACCAGAGAGAGCTGTTCAACGTGTTCAACCAACAATGGTAACAATGTACATATAATGCACTGTGGGTTCGACGACGGACACGGACTGACTAATGCCTTAAGCTGTGACACGACTCCAAATGACTCCGCGCCAATTACACGTTTTTAATATTAATTGGTTTCTAGTGTTCTATGAATTTACTTCTGTAATCGTTTTTGAAGGAGGGGATAGTTGCTAAATTCATGCTACATGTAGCATGAATATCTGCAACTTCACGTTTTTAGTCTAAAATTTCAGTTCCCAGAAATTTTTTTTTTTTTTTTTGTGAGTATTTTTAAAAAAGAAAAAAACAAACTATTAATAACATTTTTAACCAAAGCAGATAGTTTGACGTTCAAATAGTTATACTATTATGAAACTAATATCTATTTTCAAAATTAAAAGCAAAAAAAACATATAAATACCATTAAAAAAGTTCCTACGCCCCTGGTACACATTTGTCATAAGGTGGTAATAATTTTAAAATTCTTTTCTCTTTGCTGAACCTGTGGCGTCATCTGTTATTTTTTTAAAAAATTTTATATTTGAAACTATTCTTTCATGTGTTTGAAATATACATAATTACAAATTCACCTAATTATTTTATTAATAACAATAATTATTTTATTAATACACAAAATAAAATATAAACTAATAAAAATAATAAAAAATAAATAAATACATACATTACATACATACGTTTCCAACCGCTGTAACAGTACTGCCAGCCAGCGGTATATATATGTTTCAAAATAACTGACATCGGGGACGCAAACCCCAGGTGGTTAGCGATTGTACAAGGGAAAGGGAAGGAGAGATCAAGAAAAAAAAGAGATATGATAATGGCGGATTGATAAAAAGTTATATAAAATTTTGGAAAATCAACATAAATTAAGATTTAAAAAGTATTTAAAAAATAAAATAATATAAAAAATAACAAACCAATATATTTAAAATAATAATCTTCGTATGTAACAGGACCCATCGGGGCGTTTACACCGCGTATAGTTAATAATCACAGAACAAATAGAACGAATACATCTATCTCTTTTCTGCAATCACTTATGTGCTTTTATGTGCATCTTAGGCTGCTTAGTCCTCATTCATTCCCCAGCACTCAATGGGTATGTTTCAATTGTTGTTGTTATATTGTTACCTCTCGTATTAACACGGTATATGTACGTGATATACGTACATTATACGTACCACCACCACGTAGATATTTTGTATGTATGTATGCAAGACACTAATACACACAACATCCAACGGACTAACACACACAACTCCGCGTGCACATATATAACATAGTGGGGGTTTATTTTCCATCCTTTGTGGTTACGCTCGTTTCCCTAGTATAGACATAGTAATGTTCGTTCTCTTTGTTCTCTGTTAATAATAATAATAATAATACGTATTTATTGTGTAGACCCAAGAAATAGGATACAATACGTCATATAACAATTAGATAATAATACAATTAACAATAATTATAGTAAGTCATTTATACTATATGGTACACTTTCAATTAAATGGAGTTTTAACAATTTTTTAAATTTATTTTTATTTTTCTCATTTCTAATATGAGGTGGTAATTTCCTAAAAATTAAATGTCCGGTATATACTGGTGATTTTTCATAAAAACTAGTACTATGTACTATTGTTGTCTGTGAATATCTTGTATTGTAATGTTTCTCATCCGTGACGTCAAAGTGATTATTTTCGTTCATTATTTTAAGCAATTCAAATGCATATATTGCGTAAAATGTAAAAATTTTATTTTCCCAAAAAAATGGTTTGCAGGAATCTAATCTCTTTAAATCATACATTATTCGTAATATACGTTTCTGAATAATAAAAGCACGTCTGCTCTCAGATGATCTACCCCAGTTTATTACTCCATATTTAAGACTTGAGTAAACAAAGGCATTATAGATAACAAGTAATTTTGCTGGTTCGAAAAAGTCCTTTACCTGTTTTATTTGGAAGTAATATTTGTTCAGCTTTTTACAAACTTCAGATACTTGTGTCGTCCATTTAAGGGTATCATAAATATAGATACCTAGTATTTTTGAGTACCTTGTTAATTTTATTTCAAATGGAAGATTCAGTGATACGATTGCTTCTCTTATTGTAAAATTGAGACATGTAGTCTTTTCCAAGTTTACTATAAGTTGATTTCTTTGGCAGCATAATTTAAAATCGTTAACCGTTTCCTTAACTTTTTTTTCAGCCTCATCCAATGAAGATGCTGTTATTACAATTGTTATGTCATCAGCATATATTAATATCTTGTCACCACGGACATATTCTACTAAATCATTTGTAAAACAGTTGAATAAAAGTGGGCCCAAATTACTACCCTGAGGCACACCCACTGTTACACTCTGTTGTTCAGACATAGAATCCTCAAATTGTACAATAAATTTCCGATTTGATAAATAATCAGCTATTAATGTTGAACAATTTCCTCGAATACCCATTTTATATAATTTTTGAATTAAAAATTTATGGTTTACTGTGTCAAATGCTGCACTTAAATCAAATAATACAGCAATCACGATGTTCCTTTTATCAAGATTTATAGCGACAAATTCATGAAGCTCGAAGCAAGTAGTTGTTGTGGAGTGTCCTGCTCTAAAACCATGTTGGGCATCGCTTATTAACGAGTATTTTGTTAAAAAGTTGTTAATTCGACTGTAAAGTAGTTTTTCAAAAATTTTCGCAAATACTGATAACAGTGATATTGGTCTATAGTTGTTTATATTATTAATTTCACCTTTTTTATGAAGTGCTTTCATCTTGGCTATTTTTAATTCATCCGGAAATTTTCCGTGTTGAAATGACTGGTTAATAATAAAAACTAATTCTGTTTTAATTAGGCACGCTGCACTTTTTAAAGCGATTACTGGTATTTCATCTATTCCTGTAGAGTATGTGTTTGGCAAATTTTTAATAATATTTTCAATTTCTATTTCAGTTGTAGGATATAAATAAAGAGTTTTATCATTATTGTCTAGGGTCGTTGTACAATTTAACATGGTACTAAATTTAAAGTTAGAATTTATTTTTTCGTCAATAATGTTTTTGAAGTGTTCGGCAAAGCTATCGGCTATTTGATTTTGCTCACTAATAATAATGTCATTCTTTACTAAAAAAAAATTTATTGTCTTTGTTAGCATTTTTGTTTCTGTTTAATGTTTTGTTTATACTTGTCCATAAATTTTTTGTCTTATTTGTGGATTCAGCAGTATTTTTATTAACATAGTTGAATTTTGCATTTTTTATATCTCGTTCATGTTTGGATTTTAAAATTTTATAAAATTTTGTTAACTCAGGTTTTTTTAATTTTTCTTTATGAGTTCTCTAAGCAACTGACCTTGTTTTATAATCGTGTCAGTGACCCATGATTTTTTACTTCTATTATTACTGAGTTTTATTGTTTGAACAGGACAACTAATATCTAAGCAATATTTAAAATCCTGTATGAATTGATGATACATTGTATTTACATCACACAACGAATACAATTTTGTCCAATCAATCTTTTCTAATAGGTAATTTACGTGTTGCAAATTGCCTTCACTAAAAGACTTTTTCTTAATATGTTTATACTCTATTTCAACATTTTTTTCCAATATTTCGACTGTTAGTATTTGCGTATAATGGTCTGATAAATTTGAGCAAAATGTTTCTATTCTCACTATATTTTGTTGTTGTAAATTTGTTATGAAATAATCTAAGCAAGACTGAGAGTTCAATGTTACGCGACTTGGCTTATAGTCTGACACTATTTCCAAATCGTTAGCGTGTAACACATCACAAAACTGGCGTATTTGGTATGTGTCACTTAATATATCAATATTAAAGTCTCCACAAAGTATAACACTGTTTTTATTCGTTTTTATTTAAATATTTAAGTAATTCTATAAGTTTTTCATAAAAGATACTATGATCTCCCGTGGGGGATCTGTAAATAACAACTAGTGCAAATTTTAGGCCATGATTACTGAATTGTATACTAGCACATTCAAAATGTTTTTCACTATTGAATCTATGTAAGTTAATCTCTTTAGCACAATTATACAATGATGTTTTAATAAATATGGATACACCCCCATGAATATATATATTAATCGACAAAATTTTGCAACTAGTTCATAACCAAATAGCACAACAGATTGTAACGATGTTTCATCTTGCCAGTGTTCAGTTATGCACAAAATATCTACATCTAGTTCACTTAATAACACTTGTAGTTCCTCGGTTTTATTTCGAATACATTGCACATTTTGGTTTATTATGCTTAAAGATCCTTTCATAGCAGTTCGATTGTTTTCTACCTTTTTAACTGCCAAACTGAGCCGCTGGTTGTCTTGGAAAAAAATATCGTTTTATTACTGCACCTCTAGCCAGTTGTTTTCATTATATAAATCTTTCATTATGCCTATGTCGGCACCGATTCTTAAAGGATTTGTATTTTCCTTTACTATTTAAATCGTCAATTACGATTATAAATAATTGCGATTTTCATATTTTCTTTTTAAAAAATTTTGTACTTTCGTTACGGTGGTGTTCTCGCCACAACGACCTAAGTATATCCATACCTTAGATTCTACACATTGAAAATACCTTAGTAGTAGGTTTTGGAGAGTTTGGGAACCACCTTCCCACCTGCCGACTTTTTGAGCGACCTCGGATGGAGGCAAAACTACCGAGGCGGTTCTAGAAGCCTCCGGCGGTGGGTGGAGCAAAAATTTTTTTCTAGCCTAGCGGAACTTGATCCAACCTAACAGAACCTAAGGAAATTTGGTGTAACCTAACAGATTGTTTCTAACCTAAGAATTCCCTAATAGATGGCGCAGCCACCTTCGAGCCCTGTAAATTCCCTAATAGATGACGCAGTCACCTTTGATAGCGTTGCTGGTCTGGATTCCTGTGTGTAAGTTTGAAAAATTGCCAATAGATGGTGCTGAAAATCCTTTTTGATAGTTAAAAGATGGCGTAGATAGTACCGCGAACATTGTACCTTGATTCATAATTTTATCATATTTTTATCTGAAAACAGGTTTATACAGGTTTCCTCTAACTAAAAACACATTTTTTTAATTTTTAAGTTTTATTTTTTTATTAAATAAAAACACATTTTTAATTTTTTTAATTTTTTTAAATTTTTTCTTATTTTAATAAATTTATTTAAAAGAAATATTTTTTTTACAATAAAAATGTTTAAATGTTATTAAAATAATATTTGTATATGGATATGACATTTTCCATGGCGCAAGTTGCTCCGGAATGATGGCCGCATCGAGGGCTAGTGTATGTTGATGTTATGATTCTCAACTTGGGACAAATTGTTATTTCTTCAAAGTTCATAATGGGCGCTGACGGTAGTAGTCGTTTCAAATAGCGTACTTTTTCTTCTCCCTTCGCATAGATGATGCGAGTTCCGTGTAGATTGTTTATTAAAATGTATTGTAGTTCCTCGTATTCAATATGTCCATCCATCCAGGCGAACCCATGATGGTTTTTCCGTAACCAGCGAGCTGTGCGTTGATCTTTTTCACTTAATCCGCAAAACGGTATTGGTGATTTGAAAATATAGTGTTGTAGTATATAATCTTCACCACAATTTTCTTCGGAAGAATCGAATTTCAACACAGCCAATTCCTTTATGTAGAATTTCCCATTTGTTGAATTTGGAAATCCTTGGAAGTCAACAATTGCTGCGTCGGTCTTCATTGTGCGTTGTCTAGAGCGAAACTGGCTGATTTATAGTCGGATTGCGATGCTTTTATACATATTTTGTAACAATATTCGTCAATGGATTATATTGAACCACACGGTCATGTAGTAGAAGACAGAATGCTGATGTATTCTCCGGCACCTCCTTCAACGTTTTAAATTCAATTCGAATATCCGCCGGTCAACTTTTCAATGATTCGTTATCGTGTTATTTTATTGTGTAAAATCAATTAGTTTGTCGACCCCGAGTTGGTGTAGTGGTTAGCAACTCCGCTCTTATCTGGTAGATTGTGAGTTCGAAACCAACCGGGGGAGATTCGTCATCTACATTACTACGCCGCTCATTAGTTTATCGTAGAATTGTTGGTATTTCAGAGTTTTCAACGAGTTGTTTAATAATTTCCTCTCGACGCTTCGCTTTACTTAGTTCTCTTAATTCTGCGTTAGAACATTGAAGAAGATTGATGTAATGATCCGTAAATTACATACAACAGAAATATTCCGATATTTCAATATTTCCAATATTTCGTCTATAATTGAACTTGAAAAGTCTACAAACCACCTCTATAAATTCAGTGGTGTTTGTTGAATAATTTTTTACTATTTTAATACACAAGTCGACCAATTGGTGATCTTTGATTCCTCACAGAACACTTTCTTGCATATGCACAAATTTTTAATATAATTATAAATTTTACAAGTTAAAAAAGTGATCATTGTGTACCTATTTTTGTTTAAAACTATACTTAATAAAATAAATTTAAAGAAAAAAAACCGATCTTTTGATTTACACCGATCCCCTAAAAAGAAATCAAACTAATTTTTGATATTATACCTTAAACTTGATGTATATATAAAAATTCCATTTACAATTATGGTACACTATATATACTCGTAAATTTTACAAAAATGTATCACTCTGTACATTTTTTTTTTTAAATCTGTGTTCATATTCTTTGATGTTATTTAATCAGCTAAATCTTTAATCAACTAAATCAGCTAAAATTGTTACATACTTACGTTATAAATATCTAAGTGTGTATTTTTCTTTTAAATATATAACTTATAAATACTCATGATTACTTTACTATATAACTGTAATCACGCGATATAATGTTATAAAATACATAAGAATTTACTCATTTAATGTAAAAATATTTGGTCATCAACAATTAAATAAAAACGAATTTTTTTAAAATATATATAGTAATATAATATTTCGCATATATACAGTACTCTGTTAAAAGTATGGGTTTCTACACCGTTAAAAAACATATATTTTACAATATCAATATATTGTAAAAAATCATATTTCTTAATATTTTTAAAACTGAATATATAATATCAAGAATTTAAAACAGTTTTGAAACATTAATTTCTCCTCATAATATTTTTTTGTCTTAAATTAATAGCACAATGTTCCATATATTTTAAGAAAATTTTTCTTTTAATATTTTATAACTTATCTAAAAAATTTATAGCTATTTTTTATCCAAAAATTTATTACTTGCTATTGTTAAAAAATTAGTTAAATATATTTATAGGTATTAAGTGACCCCTAGTTTTTGTGAAAGACGGTAGTAAGAGCAATTCATCTTAAATACGAAATTATTTTATCAATGCTAAATAAGCGTTTTTTTCTCATATTATCATACTCCAATATATTGTATATTATTATAATTTATAAAAATGTGTTTTATTTATTAAAAAAATTAGCAAAATTTTAAATAATATCGCGTCAAAATAATATTCAGAAGTCAATAAAAGACAATAGCAGTAAATTTATTAAGATAACTATAAATAAATATTAATCTAATGTTGAAATATTTATTAACAAATAGTACTGCTTAGTAGAAAATTAGGCACCTATTGTTTTGTTTTCAAATTTACCTTTTTTGCAATTAAAGAAAATTTTAGTAACTATCGATGCCTATATAAAACGATACCCATAAAAGACAAGCATGCTCTGATCTCAACAATTTTTTCCCATGTTAAATTTGTATGTTCTTACTTCGCTGAAACTTATTATGTTTATATATTCCCCGCAATATTTTCTACCATAAACAATAGTTATAGCAAGCTAGGTAGGTATTGAATAAGTATTTTTTGTTTGTTAATTTATTGATGATAGAGAAAAAAAATTTATGATTTTATAGACAGTGAAATACATTTAAACTATTTTTTTGCAGTTTAATTTTGTAAAAACACCTAAAAATTATCAGTCACAGACAAATATTTCTAAGCAAACGAATTGAAAATGTAGTTTTATATCATAAGAATAAATGCGTATATATAGGGTAGACAGTAAATAACTCTCATAATTTTTAAAGAGCGGATGAAAACTTTAATTTTGGATTACGAAATTTTATTTTTTTTTTCCGGAGTTAAGCTGCATTCAATTAATTAACCCTTTCCTGCTCAGCAGTTTTACATCATTACTGTTCAAACGATACTTTATTTTTTAACAAATCATTAATAATATGGGTGAATACTTATTGGCAAGAATTACATAGTTTGCACATACGTTCTATTGTGTCAGAACGTCAATGGAGCAATGCGATTTAATTGCCTATATTCAGGAGCAAGCAAAAACATTACCTATTTTAATAGCTTAGAAAATACACATTACATAGTTCGTTGTAAGAACAATCATTTCGGTGATCTTTTTTAACGAATTACTAAAATTGCTTAAGGACTGTGGTATGTAAGAAATAACAACACTCACATAATTTTAAAATAATTAACATATAGCTATTGGAAAAGTTACAAAGATTTTTTTTTTTAACAACTTATTAAATGCCGATAGCTTATTTTAATATCTCCTATAGGGCCTTAAGTATAACCCTTCACCCGAAATTTTTTCATCACCATCGTTGGCGACTGTATTCTCGTCATCATCAGCTTCTCCTTCGCTCGCAGTATCTTCGCTATCGCTAGCAGATGTTTTTTCATCATTTGATATATACTTTAACACTGGCTCAATAATATCATGCTTTTCCAATTCCCTAGTTATTGAGATAATCCGCTTTCCAATGTCACTTTCCTTTAAATTATTAAAATGACTTCGTTTTTTCTCGTTTTCGATATAATCCGCGAAGCTGGGATTTATAATATGACTCCTTTCCATTAAATTGCACACAGTATTAACCATTTCTTCTCCAATTTGCGTCTGAGTCGCTAAACTTCTTAGTTCATCAACTAAATGGTTCGGGTCATCAAAATATTCTTCTTCTTCATCAACAGGTTTCGAATGGCCATTATGAAGACTAGCATTTTCATCATCATATTTGAAACGTTTAGCTCCGCCATTTGTTGAGTTAGATGTCGAAGGTTGTTCCTTTTCTCCTGAATTTTTATTTTCTTGCTCTTCATCCTTTGCGCATGCGTTCTGAAGCTCTTTGACCATTAATATGTCTAGAGCAGTTTGTAAGAGACCAGCCATCTTTGGAGTAAAACTTGTTTCTTTGTAGTTATCAGGCGATGGTAAATGCTTTTGTTCATCAGATCGATTATCTTCATCATTCGCCGATTGTAGAATATTATGCGAGTTTTTTAAAGCGTGGAATTTACGTCTGATTGCTTCTGCTGCAGCCATCATACTTTGATTAAAAGTATTCAAGTTTCTTGTAGATAGATCTGTATCATCTTCCTGCTGATTTTGAAATACTGGTGCTTTATCTTCCTTTTCTTCATTTCTTGCTTCAAATGTTAAATATTAAAATTAGTTTGTAAAATTTTGTATATATCTAAGTAATCTTGTAAGTTTGTCAACGGCCACGCTCCCGTATCCGGGCCACTTTCCCAGCCCAGGAGTGCTGATTGATTGGTTTCACCTTTTTCAATGTTGTGTGTGATCCACTTCAACAATTCGGCGTCTCCTTCTACACACTTTGGACTGAAATATAATCGTGGAACGCCATATTCTTCCACAAGCTTCAATATATGCTGCAGCAGTTTCGGACGAGCATACTCTATCGCTTTCCGCATCCACTTCGTAAGATAATGCGACAACATATCAAATCCATCTAGGCTGTCTTCACCAATGCCCCATTCATCGAATGTAAGGTTGAACAGAATATCGAAAGTTTCCACAGATGAGCCCCATTCAACCGCTAATTTTATTTTTTTAGGATGAAAAATTTGACGATCTCTTGATCCTATCGATTGGATCATCTCCAAATCAGATAATCGGATAGCTTTATCCAACATCTTATTCAACAATCGATTTTTGACTGTGGATTCCTCCATTGTTATAAGCTGTTGGAGATCTTCAAGAGAGTGACTCTTTTTTGGGAGTGACTCTTTTTTGGGAGTGACTCTTTTTTGGGAGTGACTCTTTTTTGGGAGTGACTCTTTTTTGGGAGTGACTCTTTTTTTGGGAGTGACTCTTTTATGGGAGTGACTCTTTTTTTGGGAGTGACTCTTTTTTGGGAGTGACTCTTTTTTGGGAGTGACTCTTTTTTTGGGAGTGACTCTTTTTTTGGGAGTGACTCTTTTATGGGAGTGACTCTTTTTTTGGGAGTGACTCTTTTTTGGGAGTGACTCTTTTTTGGGAGTGACTCTTTTTTTGGGAGTGACTCTTTTTTTGGGAGTGACTCTTTTTTTGGGAGTGACTCTTTTTTGGGAGTGACTCTTTTTTGGGAGTGACTCTTTTTTTGGGAGTGACTCTTTTTTTGGGAGTGACTCTTTTTTGGGAGTGACTCTTTTTTGGGAGTGACTCTTTTTTTGGGAGTGACTCTTTTTTGGGAGTGACTCTTTTTTTGGGAGTGGCTCTTTTTTGAGAGTGGCTCTTTGATGTCATTTGGTGTCATTTTGATGCACTTTGGTGTCATTTGATGCATTTTGGTGTAAATTTGGTGTATTTTTGGTGTTTAAACTCAGCTTCCCAAGTAGTGTCAAGAGCTGGATTGATAGCAAAGACTTGGTATGATATCCCCACCAACATGGAGCAGCGAATACGTATGGTGGACCGGAGCAGTCGCAGTATCCCCCACCAACATGGAGCAGCATATAATGATGATGATGATGACGGTGAGCCGGAGCAGTTTGAATTTTTTTTCGGCGAAGCAAGACCAAGTGAAAAAACAACAATGAGTGAAGATCTCCAACAGCTTATAACAATGGAGGAATCCACAGTCAAAAATCGATTGTTGAATAAGATGTTGGATAAAGCTATCCGATTATCTGATTTGGAGATGATCCAATCGATAGGATCAAGAGATCGTCAAATTTTTCATCCTAAAAAAATAAAATTAGCGGTTGAATGGGGCTCATCTGTGGAAACTTTCGATATTCTGTTCAACCTTACATTCGATGAATGGGGCATTGGTGAAGACAGCCTAGATGGATTTGATATGTTGTCGCATTATCTTACGAAGTGGATGCGGAAAGCGATAGAGTATGCTCGTCCGAAACTGCTGCAGCATATATTGAAGCTTGTGGAAGAATATGGCGTTCCACGATTATATTTCAGTCCAAAGTGTGTAGAAGGAGACGCCGAATTGTTGAAGTGGATCACACACAACATTGAAAAAGGTGAAACCAATCAATCAGCACTCCTGGGCTGGGAAAGTGGCCCGGATACGGGAGCGTGGCCGTTGACAAACTTACAAGATTACTTAGATATATACAAAATTTTACAAACTAATTTTAATATTTAACATTTGAAGCAAGAAATGAAGAAAAGGAAGATAAAGCACCAGTATTTCAAAATCAGCAGGAAGATGATACAGATCTATCTACAAGAAACTTGAATACTTTTAATCAAAGTATGATGGCTGCAGCAGAAGCAATCAGACGTAAATTCCACGCTTTAAAAAACTCGCATAATATTCTACAATCGGCGAATGATGAAGATAATCGATCTGATGAACAAAAGCATTTACCATCGCCTGATAACTACAAAGAAACAAGTTTTACTCCAAAGATGGCTGGTCTCTTACAAACTGCTCTAGACATATTAATGGTCAAAGAGCTTCAGAACGCATGCGCAAAGGATGAAGAGCAAGAAAATAAAAATTCAGGAGAAAAGGAACAACCTTCGACATCTAACTCAACAAATGGCGGAGCTAAACGTTTCAAATATGATGATGAAAATGCTAGTCTTCATAATGGCCATTCGAAACCTGTTGATGAAGAAGAAGAATATTTTGATGACCCGAACCATTTAGTTGATGAACTAAGAAGTTTAGCGACTCAGACGCAAATTGGAGAAGAAATGGTTAATACTGTGTGCAATTTAATGGAAAGGAGTCATATTATAAATCCCAGCTTCGCGGATTATATCGAAAACGAGAAAAAACGAAGTCATTTTAATAATTTAAAGGAAAGTGACATTGGAAAGCGGATTATCTCAATAACTAGGGAATTGGAAAAGCATGATATTATTGAGCCAGTGTTAAAGTATATATCAAATGATGAAAAAACATCTGCTAGCGATAGCAAAGATACTGCGAGCGAAGGAGAAGCTGATGATGACGAGAATACAGTCGCCAACGATGGTGATGAAAAAATTTCGGGTGAAGGGTTATACTTAAGGCCCTATAGGAGATATTAAAATAAGCTATCGGCATTTAATAAGTTGTTAAAAGAAAAAAATCTTTGTAACTTTTCCAATAGCTATATGTTAATTATTTTAAAATTATGTGAGTGTTGTTATTTCTTACATACCACAGTCCTTAAGCAATTTTAGTAATTCGTTAAAAAAGATCACCGAAATGATTGTTCTTACAACGAACTATGTAATGTGTATTTTCTAAGCTATTAAAATAGGTAATGTTTTTGCTTGCTCCTGAATATAGGCAATTAAATCGCATTGCTCCATTGACGTTCTGACACAATAGAACGTATGTGCAAACTATGTAATTCTTGCCAATAAGTATTCACCCATATTATTAATGATTTGTTAAAAAATAAAGTATCGTTTGAACAGTAATGATGTAAAACTGCTGAGCAGGAAAGGGTTAATTAATTGAATGCAGCTTAACTCCGGAAAAAAAATAAAATTTCGTAATCCAAAATTAAAGTTTTCATCCGCTCTTTAAAAATTATGAGAGTTATTTACTGTCTACCCTATATATACGCATTTATTCTTATGATATAAAACTACATTTTCAATTCGTTTGCTTAGAAATATTTGTCTGTGACTGATAATTTTTAGGTGTTTTTACAAAATTAAACTGCAAAAAAATAGTTTAAATGTATTTCACTGTCTATAAAATCATAAATTTTTTTTCTCTATCATCAATAAATTAACAAACAAAAAATACTTATTCAATACCTACCTAGCTTGCTATAACTATTGTTTATGGTAGAAAATATTGCGGGGAATATATAAACATAATAAGTTTCAGCGAAGTAAGAACATACAAATTTAACATGGGAAAAAATTGTTGAGATCAGAGCATGCTTGTCTTTTATGGGTATCGTTTTATATAGGCATCGATAGTTACTAAAATTTTCTTTAATTGCAAAAAAGGTAAATTTTAAAACAGAACAATAGGTGCCTAATTTTCTACTAAGCAGTACTATTTGTTAATAAATATTTCAACATTAGATTAATATTTATTTATAGTTATCTTAATAAATTTACTGCTATTGTCTTTTATTGACTTCTGAATATTATTTTGACGCGATATTATTTAAAATTTTGGTAAATTTTTTAATAAATAAAACACATTTTTATAAATTATAATAATATACAATATATTGGAGTATGATAATATGAGAAAAAAACGCTTATTTAGCATTGATAAAATAATTTCGTATTTAAGATGAATTGCTCTTACTACCGTCTTTCACAAAAACTAGGGGTCACTTAATACCTATAAATATATTTAACTAATTTTTTAACAATAGCAAGTAATAAATTTTTGGATAAAAAATAGCTATAAATTTTTTAGATAAGTTATAAAATATTAAAAGAAAAATTTTCTTAAAATATATGGAACATTGTGCTATTAATTTAAGACAAAAAAATATTATGAGGAGAAATTAATGTTTCAAAACTGTTTTAAATTCTTGATATTATATATTCAGTTTTAAAAATATTAAGAAATATGATTTTTTACAATATATTGATATTGTAAAATATATGTTTTTTAACGGTGTAGAAACCCATACTTTTAACAGAGTACTGTATATATGCGAAATATTATATTACTATATATATTTTAAAAAAATTCGTTTTTATTTAATTGTTGATGACCAAATATTTTTACATTAAATGAGTAAATTCTTATGTATTTTATAACATTATATCGCGTGATTACAGTTATATAGTAAAGTAATCATGAGTATTTATAAGTTATATATTTAAAAGAAAAATACACACTTAGATATTTATAACGTAAGTATGTAACAATTTTAGCTGATTTAGTTGATTAAAGATTTAGCTGATTAAATAACATCAAAGAATATGAACACAGATTTAAAAAAAAAAATGTACAGAGTGATACATTTTTGTAAAATTTACGAGTATATATAGTGTACCATAATTGTAAATGGAACTTTTATATATACATCAAGTTTAAGGTATAATATCAAAAATTAGTTTGATTTCTTTTTAGGGGATCGGTGTAAATCAAAAGATCGGTTTTTTTTCTTTAAATTTATTTTATTAAGTATAGTTTTAAACAAAAATAGGTACACAATGATCACTTTTTTAACTTGTAAAATTTATAATTATATTAAAAATTTGTGCATATGCAAGAAAGTGTTCTGTGAGGAATCAAAGATCACCAATTGGTCGACTTGTGTATTAAAATAGTAAAAAATTATTCAACAAACACCACTGAATTTATAGAGGTGGTTTGTAGACTTTTCAAGTTCAATTATAGACGAAATATTGGAAATATTGAAATATCGGAATATTTCTGTTGTATGTAATTTACGGATCATTACATCAATCTTCTTCAATGTTCTAACGCAGAATTAAGAGAACTAAGTAAAGCGAAGCGTCGAGAGGAAATTATTAAACAACTCGTTGAAAACTCTGAAATACCAACAATTCTACGATAAACTAATGAGCGGCGTAGTAATGTAGATGACGAATCTCCCCCGGTTGGTTTCGAACTCACAATCTACCAGATAAGAGCGGAGTTGCTAACCACTACACCAACTCGGGGTCGACAAACTAATTGATTTTACACAATAAAATAACACGATAACGAATCATTGAAAAGTTGACCGGCGGATATTCGAATTGAATTTAAAACGTTGAAGGAGGTGCCGGAGAATACATCAGCATTCTGTCTTCTACTACATGACCGTGTGGTTCAATATAATCCATTGACGAATATTGTTACAAAATATGTATAAAAGCATCGCAATCCGACTATAAATCAGCCAGTTTCGCTCTAGACAACGCACAATGAAGACCGACGCAGCAATTGTTGACTTCCAAGGATTTCCAAATTCAACAAATGGGAAATTCTACATAAAGGAATTGGCTGTGTTGAAATTCGATTCTTCCGAAGAAAATTGTGGTGAAGATTATATACTACAACACTATATTTTCAAATCACCAATACCGTTTTGCGGATTAAGTGAAAAAGATCAACCCACAGCTCGCTGGTTACGGAAAAACCATCATGGGTTCGCCTGGATGGATGGACATATTGAATACGAGGAACTACAATACATTTTAATAAACAATCTACACGGAACTCGCATCATCTATGCGAAGGGAGAAGAAAAAGTACGCTATTTGAAACGACTACTACCGTCAGCGCCCATTATGAACTTTGAAGAAATAACAATTTGTCCCAAGTTGAGAATCATAACATCAACATACACTAGCCCTCGATGCGGCCATCATTCCGGAGCAACTTGCGCCATGGAAAATGTCATATCCATATACAAATATTATTTTAATAACATTTAAACATTTTTATTGTAAAAAAAATATTTCTTTTAAATAAATTTATTAAAATAAGAAAAAATTTAAAAAAATTAAAAAAATTAAAAATGTGTTTTTATTTAATAAAAAAATAAAACTTAAAAATTAAAAAAATGTGTTTTTAGTTAGAGGAAACCTGTATAAACCTGTTTTCAGATAAAAATATGATAAAATTATGAATCAAGGTACAATGTTCGCGGTACTATCTACGCCATCTTTTAACTATCAAAAAGGATTTTCAGCACCATCTATTGGCAATTTTTCAAACTTACACACAGGAATCCAGACCAGCAACGCTATCAAAGGTGACTGCGTCATCTATTAGGGAATTTACAGGGCTCGAAGGTGGCTGCGCCATCTATTAGGGAATTCTTAGGTTAGAAACAATCTGTTAGGTTACACCAAATTTCCTTAGGTTCTGTTAGGTTGGATCAAGTTCCGCTAGGCTAGAAAAAAATTTTTGCTCCACCCACCGCCGGAGGCTTCTAGAACCGCCTCGGTAGTTTTGCCTCCATCCGAGGTCGCTCAAAAAGTCGGCAGGTGGGAAGGTGGTTCCCAAACTCTCCAAAACCTACTACTTACCTTAGATTCTACACATTGAAACTCTTCATCTATAGGACCATTACCTCTTATAATATTTGTTTTCCTTTTCCTGTAGGTTACGGTAGTGAATCCTTCATTATCATCTTCCACGTCAGTTGTCTCATCTTCTGCAGTTTCGTTTGAAGTACCTTGATTATTTTCCTTATCATTTTGTTCTGTATCAGCTACCCTGGATGTTTGAGACCGGGTCCTCATGCGGTTTTGATTTTCTTTTCCATTAGTTTTTGTGCGTAAGTAGTACTATTACTAGCACCTGACGCCCTCTGTTGAGTACTGTTTTCATTAGCAGTACTAGCAACTTTCACTGCCACCTGCTTTATTTTCTTTGTATTTACATCATATATGTAGTATAATAAATATATGGCCAATCTGGATATGAAAACATGTCCCAACATCACGGCACAACAATATTAGTTCTAGCTCTCTCTTTGGAGGAACTTGGTTCGTTTTGCGCAAATGCGACTATTTTGATGGAACTGGAAATATTAGTTGAATGTGAATGAGTTGAACGTACATACATATATGCCGGATATGCTGTTTGGCGCTACTCGCTACTATTGTTTGTAAAACCATATGGGGTTAAACCATAGATAAAGTACACCAGAATTTTATTTCTGCAAGATAGCTAATTTCAATACATTTTTTTGACTCTCTATTACCTCTCTATGACACTGTGAACGGGGGTACAGGGTATAGATGTCACCGTTGTCGTAATCATCATGCGTAGTACACTTGAAAAGAACAGAGATGTCACTATAATAACTTTAAATTATCTTTAGCCTTTGCCGATAATGTAGGTAACTAGTAGTAAGATAATCCACTAAAATTCTCCTAATTTCCTTTTATTTTAATCAGTTTTTCAAGTTTAAAACTCATACAATAATTATAAACTCATATATTTGTTTAAAAACTCAAGTAAATTTATTTTTATTCAAAATTATACATTAATCAAATATTTCGTAAATGAATACCACTATCACTGATTTTAATTTCTGACAAGTGTGCTCCCGTTTTTCTGCAACAGATAAAATGTATTCTAATTTTCTAATTAATTTACTGTGATAATAAAATAAGTAATTATTTTCAAATAAAAATAAAGTAATAAATGTTAATTATACATACCTCCAATAATAATTAAATAAAATTATTAAATTTAATATTGAACTCAAAAAATAGAGGAATTACTCATAAACAATTCGAAAAAAATGAAAATTTCTTGATAGAATTTTTTATAATTGTTACTATAGAAATGTTACAAATTATAAATTTCTAAAATAATAGAATAAGTTCTATGAACAGTAAATTCGACAGATATCAGCAAGTAGCACCGTCTACAATTACCAATTTTTTAAATATGTTGTGCAGTGTTACTGCACTGCCCTCTGAATTCAGTACCTTAATAACCACCTGCTAAGAAAAATCCTATAATTTAAGTTAGTGCTCTTCTATATATATATATATATATATATATATATATATATATATATATATATATATATATATATATAGTGTTATTCTCTATGGGTTAAACGTTTTATTTCAATTTATTTCATTACTCATTACATATTATTAATTATTAATAATACATAATTATATATATATATATATATATATATATAAATATATATATATATATATATATATATATATATATATATATATATATATATATATATATATATATATATATTATTTAAATTTTTTTTAATTTTGACGTTTAAATTTTTTATTATATTTTTGTAATATAATATTTTTAAAAATATATTATTTGTGTAATAGAAAAGCATCTGTAATTGACAATATTTCATAGTATGAAAATCTTTGTAGTTTTGCAATTGGTATTTTTTTCTAAAAATAATTTACATTTTGTTAAATTTAGTTTTCCAGAAGATATGAATCTACGTTTGAAATGGTTAAATGCGTGTGGATTAAATTTGAGTGAGGATGTATCACGAATTTGCATTTGTTCTGTTTATTTTGCTGCTGAAGGTGTCTGCAAAACAAATATTTTTGAAAAGTAAAATCTTCTGTAAAACGTGTAAAACGTAATGCAGTTTATAAATTGTTTCTTACAAATCCGTTAAAAATTGGAACAAGCCATCGCTACAGATCATTGCCAGAAACAGTAACAAATGAAATTTTAAATATGAATGAAAGAATTATCGATAGAATTCAGCCGTCTTCTTCTGCTAGTAACGCTGTAAATGATAATGTTAGCAAAAAAGATACTGTTAATTTGCGTGCAAATTTTGTGATAAATAAACTATTGAAGAAAGTAAGGTAACGACATTTGGTGCCAACATTCGAGAGAAAACAAACAACTGTATTAAACGTTTAAGTACTTGTACTTACAATTTATCATCAAAAAGTATTATGGACTCTTCGACTCTTCTATCCTTCAGGAGAAAAATTTCAATTTTTTAGAAAATGTAGATGTATGCTTAAATGGAAATGAATAATCATTATGGAGGTATGCGTGTATCAAATTATGAAAAATTACAATTGTTTATTTATATTTTTTTATTTTATTTTGGCTCCTGACAAATTAAACAGCGTTAATCAAGAGTTATCATGCAATGAAAATGACAATACTGTCAAAAACAAAATAATGGATGACCACGTGTCTATTCAAAACTTTTTTGATAACCATCATTATCAGTTATGTCATTGGATTATAGAGGTTTACCTAAATACTCGCTTTTTCTATGAAGCTAAAAAAATGTCGATTAAAGAAAATTATATTCGGCAAAAATATAATAAACTTATATTATTTTCTAACCAATAACTAATTGTAAATTTTATACATACTTTTTTAATTTTTTAATTTTTTTTTTATTTGTATAATAAAATTTGTATTTATTAAATTGAGTAGTGTTGTTTTTTGAAGTGAAAACTTCTTTAGCGGCGTTGTACACTTTTTTTGTAATGGGTAAAAAATGTTAAGCTCGCGTCAGGTCACGTGACCTGATCGAAAATTCGTAAGACCTGATCGAAAATTCGTAAGACGGATGGAGAGTAGACAGTCAGTAGAGCAGACAATAAATAGCGTTGTACACTTTTTTTGTAATGGGTAAAAAATGTTAAACTGGCGTCAGGACACGTGACCTGATCGAAAATTCGTAAGACGACAGTACATAACAGTAGACAGTAGTACAGAATACAGAACGAACGGTAGTATCTCTATACTACTGAAACCAGTGTAACGCGAAAGGACAGATATACGGGTTTAGTCCAATAGCACTAATTTTAAGCCCTATCTCACTAAACATTAATTTTAGAATAGATATAAAAAATTTTTAAAAAGAAATTCTTGTAGGGATTACCGAAGAGAACATTTGTGCAAAATGTGAACTCCCGGAAATATTTTTTTATATTGTTTAAACAATATTGAAAATTTATAAATAGCGTTTTTTGACCTTTCACCGCTTACGTAGCGAAAACGGTGACAGATACATTAAAAAGTGTTAAGACCTTTTTTGTAGAGAATCGAATTCTCTACAAAAAAGTCACCGAGAGCACCTGTCTATCTTGTACAGGTGAAAAGATACAGCGCTCCAAACGTGCACTCAAAAATCCACTTTTTCTAGCGTTCCGGCAGGGTGTGCCGTCCGGAACCTTGCCGGAACGCTAGAAAAAGTGAATCCCTACAAGAATCTCCTTTTAAAAATTTTTTATGTCTGTTCTAAAATTAATGTACAGTAGAACCTCTGATTCCGGACACCTCTCTTAACCGGACCCCTCCTATAGCCGGACAAATTTTTTATGACGGTGGCATGCTATACTAAAACCAATGCATTCAGCACTCTCTTAAGCGGACCCTCTGTTAACCGGACACGGACACAATATTTTTTGACGAAGATATATTATTTAGTACATTATTACCTCCATTAACCGGACGCAAGTACGTCTAGTGCGTATGTATTAGGTATATTTGTTCATGTTTTAACTTTTTAACAATGATTCTAATGTGACGATGCATTTGTAAACGTTATATTTTTATATAAGTACTTAAATTCGTTCATAAAATTGATTTGAGTAAAAAAATTTAAAAATTTTGAATTAAAATATTAGTTATGAATACAACATTATTTAATGGTATTATTTATTCTGTCCCTGTTAAGCGGATACCTCTGTTAGCCGGACAAATTTTTGCGTGACACTGCTGTCCGGTTAACAGAGGTTCTACTGTATAGATAAAATTTAGTGCTATTAGACTAGTTATATTTGTATAGGTGTGTCGGTTTGTGCTTGTGTGTATGTAAAGGTTTTTATATCGTTCACAGAATACAATACATATACATATGTACATGTCGTTTTCGTTACTTTACTAATATGCAGGCTGAAAACATACATCAGGATTAACAGGGGTGAACTTTTTGAAGTGAAAGACTTCTTTAGCGGCGTTGTACCCTTTTTTTGTAATGGGTAACAATGTTAAACTCGCGTCAGGACACGTGACCTGATCGAAAATTCGTAAGACGGATGGAGAGTAGACAGTACAGTAGAGCAGACAATAAACTTTTTAATGTAATATAAATTGTCATGTTTGTGTACGATAGCGCAATAAATAAATATTGTATTCTACCGCATAAATATGATAGTACTTTTATACTGATAATTAAAGCAATTCGTGCAAAATTATTCCCTAACCATTTCAAAATATCAAAAATGCACAACGTTAATATTCAAGTTTTCACTTCTGCCGGCACTCCCGGAGTGCAACCCGTCGTTTTTTTTTAATTACTATCCATATAAGATGTAAATATAAAATATAAATAATTATTTCTACAATTGCTATTTTTTTTTTTTTGCTCTTCATTTACTTTTTTTAAGAAAAAGTGTTAAGAAGTTATTAAGAATTTTTTTTAGCTGTTTGGAATAAAGTTGGGAGACATTTTTCACAAAAAGTCAGGGTATTTGATCTTTAAAAATCTGTGGGCACCGTGATATTTATATAAATTGTTGTTTCTAGTACTTTACCATAGCAAGGTAAAGTACTGTATATACCGACAAATTTTATGCTAATTTTTATTATTATTACCATTAATATAATGTTATTGAAATGAATTTATTATTTGTTATTCTACGAACTGGATATCAAATATATCATATGTACATATCGTATATATTATTTCTATTATTAGTCGAAAGCTGAAAAAATTAGACTTATATACAGCCTATACGATAAGAACGGCGAGAGGCGAGAGTAGGGACGCTATCCGTTTTCGGACCCGTAGAACACGATTATGTAGAAAGAAAAATGTCTGATATATATATATATATATATATATATATATATATATATATATATATATATATATATATATATATATATACTGTGTGAGTTTTTCAGGAGTTGCCATTTTTATTACAGCCAAACCGTTGATTTAATCGAAAAATTGTTCAAATAAGAGTTTTAGATATCGACGGGGGCAACCAATTGCGATAATCAGGAGCTTTATAGCTCTTATGGTTTTCGAGCTATGATACAAACTTATCTTTTTTTTAAATTAAATAGTATACTTATTTGTTGATACAAATTATTCAATAAAGCAACAGAAACAAAAAATAAAAAAATAAAAATTTTTATCTAAAGTTTTTTTTAAAATTTTACAACTTTCGCGCTTAAAAGTGATTTATTTAAGTGAATATTGGTGAGTTTAAGAGCGCCTAGGTCAAACAAGCCTCATAATTACGGAAAGTAGCTAAGCGGTAATTGTATTTAAGCTACATAGATGGCTTTACCGTATAGGTTTACCTAGAGTCCCTATAATAAATAGAGTCGTGACATGTCATCCATTTTCTTTCCAAAACAGAGCGGGAAGCTTCGAAATTAATTATCACATGTTTGTGTAAATATTTTTTGGTACATAATTATTGTTAATAGGTTATGAATTTATGAACAATTAAAAAAATTTAATTATTTTTAGGTTAAACTAAATGGTTTTTGTTAAATATTTTTTAACTTATTTTCAATTTATTTTACCCAACGTTAGACAGAAAATGCCAGAACCAATCAGTGTTCACCACACATATCATGATTCTATTTATTATAGGGACTCTATTTTAGTATAAATGAAAATGGCCAAATAGAAATTTATAATTTCAGTTATTTAACTAGGCAAATTTTATTAATTTTTATTTAGTTTTTGGTGTTCATATGGATTTATAACTAAAATGTATCTTCCTGGATTGTAGGGTAGAGCGGGGTTATTTGGGCAATTTTTTGGAAAAATTTAAATAACATCAACTGTAATTATAGAAAGATTAGGAAAATGATAATATTAGATATCCTAATTGAAAAATATCCTTATCCTAATTAAAAAAATATCTTTATCGCTATTGTTCAACTAAAGTATATTGACCATGAGCAAATTATCATATATATTTATCATAAGAAAGGTAAAATGATCATGCAAAAATTACACTACACAAAAGATATGACCAAATAACAACACTTAAATAAGCCACTCTTTCCCAATTAATCACATTACAGAAGTAAGTTGAAGATATGACCAAATTACCACACTTAAATAAGCCTCTCTTTTCCAATTAACCACATTACAGAGGTAAGTTGAACATGCAAAAATTACCCCACACAAAAGATATGACCAAATTACCACACTTAAATAAGGTACTCTTATCCAATTAACCACATTACAGAGGTAAGTTGAACATGCAAAAATTACCCCACACAAAAGATATGACCAAATTACCACACTTAAATAAGTCACTCTTATCCAGTTAACCATATTACAGAGGTAAGTTGAACATGCAAAAATTACAGGTAAAATAGCATTGTACAGTAACAACACATAACATATGATGATGTTTGCATTTAAATTAGGTAATAAAACAACATCGGTCACATACAAAAATTAGTGTATATTTGAACTCATTGTACAGTAACAACACATAACATATGATGATATTTGCATTTAAAGTAGGTAATAAAAGAACATCGATCATATACAAAAATTAGTGTATATTTGAACTGGGAAAATTTTTTTTACATTAATAACGAATGATACCAAATATTTATATTTATCGAACAGTTTATATATGTATATATATATATATATATATATATATATATATATATATATATATATATATATATATTATAACATATGATGATGTTTGCATTTAAACTATATAATAAAACAACATCTATTTAAGTTTTTATATTTATATCTATCGAACAGTTTTTATATTTATCGGTTTCTTTCAAAAATAACTTAATTAATATATAAAATATCAAAACTGTTCGAGTATTAAATAGCGTTCGTGTATAGTGGCTTTTATCCTATATACAATATTAAAAAAAAATTGTATCATTTATAAATAATTTTTTTGAAAACTTTATATGGAAATATTTTCACATTAATACATATATATGTATCACTAGTATCAGGCACGCAATTAATATGCGCCCAGTTTTTGCACAACTGACATTCAATCCAAGTTTCTTTGCGGCGACACTTTGAAAATAGTTCATTGCATATTAAGCAAGAAATCCTTGATAATAATATTAAGCAATTACTATTAATACAAATATTAATTTTTTTAGTAACTTTTTTACGTTTTTTTGCTACATTTTGTTCTTTCTCTAATGTTTTTATTTCTATTGAATCGGTTAAAACAGGAGATTTTCTTTTCCTTTTCGTTTGACCCCGTTTTTTTGAAGCAGCCCTCGGGTACGGTCGAACTATTTCTAGAGAAAATATTGTAGGTGTTGAAATTGTAGGTGATGAGGTTAAAATTTGCGATTCTGGGGGATCAGTTACGAATGACGGAGCGAAATCATCTTGAGTAAAAATATTTTCATTATATGGAAATATTCCAGTCTTTTTAAATCCTTTTATAATATTTGTATTAGTTGTTGCTAATGGTAATGAATCTGTTACTATTTTTGGGATATCATATATTGTTATCTCTTCACCTGGATTATTTTTTAACCATAAATCTTGTGCAGTTGAAGCATATTTCTTAAATGGTCCATACACAGCCACATCAAGTGGTTGTAATTTATGGCTAGAATGTGGTGGAAAGCTTAACATTACGATCCCATTATCTTTCGCTAAGTTTAAGGTTGGTACATGTAAATGTGAGGAATGATTATCTAATACGAGTAATAATGGATTATTAATAGATGGTTTCACGTGTGCGATGAAATTCTGTATGTATATAAAAAATTCTTTATTTGTTACCAAGCCGCTTGAATTGCCTGCACCAATACAACCTTTTGGTCCATTATTAATAAAATGATTTTTATATTTTCTTCGTGGAAATACGAACATAGGAGGCACTGTATTTCCGTTTGCAGAAACAGCACATATTAGTGTCACATTAGTACCCCGTTCAGCAGAAGTTATGGAGCCAACATTTTTTTTACCTTTCGCAGCAATTATTTTAATAGGTTTTAGTACTGTAGAAATTCCAGTTTCATCTATATTCCAAATGTTTGATGCGGTAAATTGATATTTATTCATAACTTCAGCTAATTGAGTGAAAAATGGTTTTACATTTTCAATATTAAACGATGTCGCTCGTCCGATGCTTGTTGGTTCTGGTTTTCTAATTGATAATTCTCGATTCCTTTTTAGAAAACTAGTAAGCCACTCTTTGCCAGCTATTTTATTAAGTTTCCATGTTTCAGGCATTTTAATATTAAATTTTTCAGCACACTCATAAGCAAGGTGACGAATATTTTTTGGAGTCAGTCCATAAAATATCGAAGCCATTTGTAGTAAATAATCTTTTAATGCAATTTCCTGGTCCTTAGAAAATACTTGTCTATGTTTTTTATAACCCATTGTCGGTAAATCTTGCGTTTCCTTATTTTTATATGCTTTATATTTAATTATATAACGTGATAATGTCGTACGTTTAATATTAAATTCCTTTGAAGCAGCATTGATACTTTTGTTCCCAAAAATTATTGTTCTTGCGGCATAATGAAAATTTTCGATAGGTATAAGCCCTCTTTCGGTTTTACGTTTATAATTTCTCATATCTAAAAGAAATAAAAAACAAAAATTTAATAAAAGAAAATCTTAATCATAGTTTTGTTAATGAAAAGAATTGTACTTAATTATTATTTATAAATGAAACAAATTGACAAATGACCAAATTTTTAAAAATTGGTTAACAATTATAAAAACAAGTTCGCATTTACAAAAAAATTTGAATAATTTTGCCAACAATTAGTTAAAAACCAATAAAAGTGAAAAAAACAATGAAAAAAATAAAAACGATTACTATTTTATCTACTATATACTATTTTATTACAGTGCAAAAATCATCGTTATGTATGTGTTGTTTACCGTACAATGATCAAATATACACTGAATTTGTATCAGGGGGATCTTGTCTTATAATATAGTTTGTGTTGTGTGTGTGTTGTTGTAACCGTACACTTCTTTAAAAAGAGGGGACATATATTTCATTCACAATATACATACACATTGCACTCATTTATTCACAATATACATTCAAAATATATTTATACATACATACACTCACAATAATCTGTATTGATTTACAATATACATTCATATGTATACTGTTACTACCGTATACATTGCTATATTACATATATGTACACTTCTTTTATGAAAGGGGACATATAAATGCAAACATCACGCATGTGTGTGTATTGTTGTAGCCGTTTGCTTTGCTATATTACATATATGTATGTACACATCTTTAAAAAGAGGGGAGATATATTTCATTCAAAATATACATACACATTGCACTCATTCATTCAAAATATACATTCAAAATATATTTATACATTCATACATTTACATTAATTATGTATTCATTCACAATATACTTACAATATGTGAATGTATGTATATTTATAAATTTTTCAACCATTCATAAAACTTTATAACGTACATTTGTTTTAGCAAAATTGAAATTTTTTCGAAAACTATAAATTTTTCATATAAAAAAGTAATTGTGTTGTGTTTATTTTAACAAAATACATCATATTTTTAAGAAAAAGTTTTAAAATATATGAATTTTTCATAGTACTATTTCTTATGATAATGTACGAATATTGTACATTGAAATATTAAAAGTGAAATTTTAAAATACGTTAACAAAAGTCAAGTATAACAAGTTTATAACGTACATTATAAATAACAAAATTGAAATTTTTTCGAAAACTATAAATTTTTCATATAAAAAAGTTATCGTGTTGTGTTTGTTTTAACAAAATACATCATGATTTTTAAAGAAGTCTTAAAATTCTTAAGAATTTTGTTTCGTTTATTATTAATATGTAAAAAAATTTTCAAAGTTCAAATATACATTGATTTTGTATTTAAGCGATGTTATTGCATTCGTCTGATTTATATTAAGTAGAAACATCGTGTTATGATATTAGTGTACTGTTGTATGTAGTATTACAATTTTGATAGTTTATAAATAAGAAGCGAAACCACTAAAAATTGAAAAAATTTAAAACTTTTTTCTAAAATCATATGTATTTTGTTAAGAAAAACTGAAATAGATGACTTTTTTGAATGTAAAATTTATAGTTTTTGAAAAAATTTGAATTTTGTTATTTATAATGTACGTTACAAATACTTTTATTTATAACTGAAAAAATCACAAAAGTTCATTGATGTAGGCATGCAAGTTGAACCAGTTGTAAGTAAAAATATTGAAATATTCTTATATGTGAATGTTTTTATGATTTTTCAACTATCATAAAAAGTTTATAACGTACATTATAAATAACAAAATTGAAATTTTTTCGAAAACTATAAATTTTTTATATAAGAAAGTTATCGTGTTGTGTTTGTTTTAACAAAATACATCATAATTTTTAAAGAAGTTTTAAAATATATGAATTCTTAAAAATTTTGTATCATTTATTATTAATATGTTAAAAAATTTTCAAATTTCAAATATACATTGATTTTGTATTTAAGCGATGTTATTGCATTCGTCTGATTTATATTAAGTAGAAACATCGTCTTATGATGTGTTGTTAGTGTACTATGTTATATGTAGTATTACTAATATCTATATAATAACCAAAAAAACTGAAAAAAAATGTAAAATTAAAAAAAATTCTTATATTTTAAATAAACTTTAAAAAACTTCAATAATAATAACTTATTTTATAGTTTTTATCATTTTTGTAACGAATTAAAACAAAAAAATATAAACAAAAGTAAAATTTACCACGCTGCAAAATTCAAAACTTATATATGATGATGGTACCTTTTTAAATATCGATGTATGTATTGACTTAAACGTTATGAATGGATTGGTCAATGTATATATAGCTATTATGTATGTGTGTAAGAGCATTACATTAATAGTTTTATTTTGACTAACTTCTCTTCTTTTGAAAATATTATTTTTTATTAAGATATTTTCAAATAATTTTTGTTTACAATAGTAACATCGTAAAGGTACTGCTTCATGAAAAAATTATGAAAATATATAAAGTAAGTGTATTGGTTTTAAAAAGTATGTGATTTTTGATTAAAATTTTTTTTATTCAGATTTTCATCAAAAGTTAACATATATTTTTATTAACCATAAACCATTTTATATATATATATATATATATATATATATATATATATATATATATATATATATATATATATATATATATATCTTCATATGTTGATTCCTCTTAACCCATATGTTGTATGCATATGGGTTAAGAGGAATCCCGTATCAACTTATAAACTCGTATCTTAGCAATAGAAAACAGTATGTAAAAATTAATAATATTCTTTCGGAACCAGAATCTGTCTGTAATGGAGTCCCGCAAGGTTCTGTCCTCGGTCCTCTACTGTTCATTCTATATACAAATGAGTTATCAGAAATCATACCAAACAAAATAGTGCAATATGCTGATGATACATCAGTTCTTATTAGCAAAGCAGACATCATTGATTTGAACCGTGATGTAACAAACGCACTGGAACACTTAGGTAATTGGTTTTCAGCAAACAAGCTAAAATTAAACATAGAAAAGACTAACGCGTTACTTTTTAATAAAACGGGCGATACTGAGTTGGGTATAGGAAACTATAGGATCCATACAAAAAATGAAACAGTAAAATTTTTAGGGCTCTATTTACAGTCAGATTTAAAATGGAATGACCATATAGACCATACGGCTGGTAAAATTAGTTCTTATATTTACCTAATCAAAAACTTGGTCCACAATACGTCCAAGGAAATAGTTATAATTGTATACCATGCATATATAGAGTCACTTCTAAGATACGGGATTATATTTTGGGGATCCTCCCCATATGCACTTAAACTTTTTAAGCTACAAAAACGAGTGGTAAGAGCAATTATGAAAGTTAATCAGCAGCATTCATGCAAGGATTTCTTTAAAGATCTCAATATTTTGACTTTGCCGTCCTTATATATTTATCATTCAGCATGTTTTGTCAAAGAAAATTTTTATCTGTTTAGTGAACTTGTCTATATTCATCAATATCCCACTAGAAATAAGCTAGATCTGTATAGTAAAGTATGCACAACAGCACAAATGCATAATGCCGTGTCGAATATGCTAGTTAAAATTTATAACAAAGTGCCAACTGACATCCGTTCTGAAAATTTGAAAAAATTTAAATCGAAGTTGTACACCTATTTAGTAGATATGTCATATTATCATACAGATGAGTACTTTAAAGTTTAATGCACAATTTTAATTTACAATTATCAATTGATTTATAACTTATTATTCTTATTTATACTTACCATATTATTAATTATATAAGTTGTTGTTGTTATTTATATATCGTTACTGAAATACCTTGTTACTATTATTGATACTCATACATTTTATTATTGTTTTGTGATTTACATATATGTTGCTATTATTTTTTATATATAATTTTGTTTTGTTTTTGTTATTGTTATATAATTATTACTAATATGTTTTGCTAATATTATTGTATTCTCTCCGACTTATTCGAGAGCACTTTTGTGTTATAAAGAATAAAGCTTATTATATATATATATATATATATATATATATATATATATATATATATATATATATATATATATATATATATAAAATGAACATCAACTCTAATACGCTTGGCTCAAGAACACCGTAACATGTGCAATGCCATTTTTGTGAATGACAATTGTCACAGTACGCGTTCCGCCTCATCGAGTAAGTAAAGAAACAATGAATGTAGTGGTAAATCTCCCACTTATGCTACACCTCTCATGTCTCCTTACAGTGCCAGACTAGAGTCAAGCTCAACAGGGTCTTCTTTCCCCGCTAATTTTTCCAAGCCCGTTCCCTTGGCAGTGGTTTCGCTAGATAGTAGATAGGGACAGAGAGAATCTCGTTAATCCATTCATGCGCGTCACTAATTAGATGACGGGGCATTTGGCTATTTTACTAGACGCAGTGCGTCAACTTAGCGTAGGTTGCGACCCGTAACAACGGGCTGGTGGGCGTGTGCGACCCATATCGCCTTCGCACGCACCAACCCTAACAAATATCATCCAATTACTGCCGGCATGAACGGATTACGGGACGGAAGTGCTTCGATCTTGGCCGGCCGTCAACCGTTACCGCGGGGAGCCACGTGGAGGCGCCATACACTCCCGTCCAGGCTTGGTGTTTGCAGATTCAACCTAGCTGCAATGCCTGTTGACGGACAGGCCTAGGTTCGGGCGGAATATGCAAACAAAGGAACAAAGTCGGTACCGAATTGTCAACCCAGCTAAAACAAAGTTAAAAGTGTTAAAAACTTATTAAAACCAAGACCCACCTGTATAGGGGGTGGGCAACCAATAAAAACGATGAATGAAAGATGAGTGGGGCAATGCTATCACAATAGTTTCTGCTAACCTCAATCCAAACAAGTTATAGCGACAGAAGGCTGGGCAATTTGGTCAACGATTAAAAGCCGATGCGGAGTCCGGTACCACAACGTGCACTATAACTAGTATAGTGACGTGTAGTCCTTATCCTTAATGTAATGCAATCTATCAACTTCAGACCGAGCCTACTTGTAGGGTAGGAGGCCGAGTGATTTGGTCAGTGATGCTAAAATTTCGGCGAAGGGGCAAAACCTATTAAACAAGGTAATACCCTGTTAATCTATTACTTCAAACCCGAGTGTCTAAACCTGATGAACGGGCAGCTTGGTCAATGGTTTAAAATACATTACCTCGGTGATAGAATGAATGGATTAAAATACGATTCAGTTTGAATCGTAAAGTTAAAAACACAGCTAAGATAAAAAGTACCTCGAGTGGGGTAGAGATAAAACGTTGGGTACCGACCGACCTATGGTGGGACCTCTGGCAGTGCCGGGTCCCGGGGAGCGTCGTAATCCATAAAAGCATGGTATATTTCTATTGAGCAACGGAACGCAATTAATGACATGGTTAGGAGGGTCTTTCTGTCCGTAATGCCCAATTGGGAGAGTGCTTCCATGGTAGGCTTGGGCAGGGCTCCCCTAGTCCCGAAGACTAATGGTAAAACTGTCCCTGTTTCTGCACCTTGCCTTCCGCAAAGATGCGGAATTAAATGCTTATTTTTATTTATCTTTTCTTGCCGACCGGTTTCAATAAGATTTCCATCCTCATGGCGGACGGTAACGTCGACCACGAAGACCCGAGACCCGCTCTTTACCACGAGGTCCGGTTTGGAAAGCCCATTTACTTCCAGCCTTGGCTCTCTAGTCAGTTCCGCATCTTTTAGCCGCTTGACTCTCTCCTCCACCAAGTCAAGGAGCTCGTCGTGGCGGCGGATCCTGGCCTGTTTGTTTATGCTACACTGTCCTAAAATATGCCCTAGTGTTTCCGGCTTCTCTTTACATTTCCTACACATTGGATCCGCCTGGGGGTGCGCTCGCCTTAATGAAGTTCTGTTCGCTGCCACATCAGCTCGCAGTTTGAAAGCGGTAATATACCTATTTGGCTTCATTAAGGTGGGTTGGTAGAATAGCGCATTGGAGATGGGGCTGTCTTCAAAGTGTTTGGTAGCTTTCCCCATCGTCGTTTCTCCCCATTTTCGCAGCTCTTGCTTTTTCAGTACTTTCTTATATTTGTAGATTTCCTTGATGTCAGCGACCGGCCAGTTAAGGCGAATTGCGCGGGCCAGGCTCGTTAATCTGCCCGAGAGTCCCGAGCTGGCCCCAAGAGCTACGATAGCAGGATCCGGGTTATTGAGAAATTTATAACCCGCCGCCAAACTAGATAACGCGGCCACTGTTTCTAGCTTGGGGAATCCCATACCTCCATCCCTCTTCTCACTATAAATAAGACCATCGCATGTGGACGATGGCAAGTGCATAATATCTTTGACTGCCACCCGCAGATCCTGATCAATGGATCTTAGAGTAGTTGCAGGCGCAACCCCAAGGACCAGGGGAAGAGGTAATGTTAGATAGGTGGATATTAGATCTACCTTCTTTGTTATCAAGGTGCTTGATTAAAATTTCGTGTATGTTTTCGTAAACTTCGTCAATAATATTCTGTGTTAAAATACCGTGGTTAACAATGGTAAAATCGATTAGCTGAAGAAGCTGGCGTTCCACAGGATGTAATGAAGGCTTGGTAGTATCATAGTCGTACTCAGCCAAGGTGGAATCTAGTAGTCCCACTGCCCAGTTGATAGTAAACTGGGCCCCTTCATCAACATCCTCAATCAACACCGCCGGGACACCTAAATCGGCGGGTTATTGCTTCCCTGCAGGTCCGATTGGAGGCTCTGGTGGTGGATCGGTACCTTGAGTTTCAGCAGGGGGAGGACCCTCTGGACCTAGAGTATCCTCGCCAGACTCACGCCCCAGTGTGCGCTGGTCCTTTTTCTTTAACTCTGCCCGTTTGTCCCTTATGTGTTGCGTTGTTTTAGATGTTAAGGTTTCGCCTATTTTGGCGTTTACGTTTTTCTCATTTACATATCGTTTTTTAAGTATATTAAGTAATTGGAGCTCCTCGTCGGTCCAGCTTCGTCGACGATTCTGACGAGGAGCAGGGACGAGCACAGCCTGAGGTATTTCTTGTCTCGCTATGTTTCTTTCCTCAGGGTGTCCATGCCTCTGGTGTGTACTGACAGCTCTTTTGCTAACAAATTTAAGTTCGCAGTTGGGACATTGGACGCCCTCCAAGTTTCCAATGTCCCCACCAGAGCATTTGGGCAGGTGCGTCAGCGCGGCATGCCTCCTCAGATAAATCTTGCCGCAGGTCTGGCAGACGTACGTCACCCTCACCAATGGGTGACGCTGTTTCAAGTGGCTTTCTTCGTCTACCAGACTCAAATGTATATAGTTCCCCTTTTTGGTGCTGACGCATATTGAGCAATTTCGTTGTTCAAAGGGAACTTTAATTATGTAGCCCACGTCGTCAACAATGTCCCCCTGAGTGTCACGAGAAGTACCGGGGACAGGGTCTTCTCGCGCCGAGGCCATTTCTTTGTTGTTCGGAGCCATAATGGACTCAGAATGGTGGATGGCTAGTCCCCCATCTGTTCTCTGCCTTACGCTTGCCGAACACATGTCGTTGCCCAGGTCTCACCACGAGGAGGTGCGTAAGGAACCAATCGCCGTGTGTGTGTGTCCCCTCATTGGCGACACAGACACACGACGATTAGCTGGTGCCTAGGAGAGACTCCGCACCGAGACCCTAAGAGAGTCATAGTTACTCCCGTCGTTTACCCGCGCTTGCTTGAATTTCTTCACGTTGACATTCAGAGCACTGGGCAGAAATCACATTGCGTCAACACCCGTTGGGGCCATCGCAATTCTTTGTTTTAATTAGACAGTCGGATTCTCCTAGTCCGTGCCAGTTCTGAGTTAACCGTTAAGTGGCGGCCGAAGAGAACATTTACGCATATATATTTTTCATTTTAATATAATATAATTAAATAAATAAAAATATAAATATAAAAATTATATGATATATATGTTGAGTAAAGTCTCGCAGCAAGAAAGTTCCGTAGGTGGCCAAGGCACGGAACCGAGTTCGGATCCACAAAAACATATACCCAAAACTAATTCATTAATAGCATACAAGTAAATAATAATTTAAAAAATTTTCAATAATTACATAGATATGTAAAGTATTTTTCGAACAAATGAAAAAACTTTTAATGAAATTATTATAAATAAATCATATTTAGTTTTATTATATAAATAATACAGCCTTTGTATATAAAAACTTTAGCCATCATTTTACATAAATGATTATTATCAAATATATATTAAATCCCCAAATATTCATTTATTATACACATAATAACTAATTACTTAGAAAATTATGTAATTTATAAATTATTCTTATGGAGTACATATTAATAAAATAACAAAAATAAAAAATCAGATTTTTATATATCAGTACTGTACCATACAATAATTAAATATAATTACAAATAAAATCGATTTTTCCAATAATTGTTCTATATAATACATAAATACACACATTATAATTATTTATTATTTTAATAAATAAAATTTACAAAACATATGTATAACATTTAGTAGGTAATATGATATCACCTCACCCAGACCCGGCACGTTAGCCATAACCTACATCCCAATCAAGCCCGACACGCCCCGGTCCTCAGAGCCAATCCTTATCCCGAAGTTACGGATCTAATTTGCCGACTTCCCTTACCTACATTATTCTATCGACTAGGAGATCTGCTGCGGATGTGGGTACGAACCGGCGCGACACCTCCATGTGGCCCTCACCTGGATTTTCAAGGTCCGAGGGAATGATCCAGACACCGCCGCAACTGCGGTGCTCTTCGCGTTCCAAACCCTATCGCCCTGCTAGAGGATTCCAGGGAACTCGAACGCTCATGCAGAAAAGAAAACTCTTCCTGGATCTTCCGACGGCGTCTCCAGGCCTCTTTGGGTTACCCCGACGAACACTCATATACACATATATAATGTGAATGAGGGCCCGACTTATATACGGTTCCGCTGCCGGGTACCGGAATAGGAACCGGTTTCCCTTTCGCCCAATGGATGTAATTATTTATTATTTATTTATTTATTTATTTTATAATTTTTTTTTATTATTTTAAATAATAATTATTTATAAAAATATAAAAATAATTATATAATTTATTAAAACACATCAACATTAACATCGGTTTTCACCTAGGGCTTAGGATCGACTGACTCGTGTGCAACGGCTGTTCACACGAAACCCTTCTCCACGTCAGTCCTCCAGGGCCTCGCTGGAGTATTTGCTACTACTACCAAGATCTGCACCGATGGCGGCTCCAGACAGCTTCACGGCCAATCCTTCCGCGCACACCATCGCGACCCTCCTACTCGTCAAGTTTTCATGATATTTAAAAATTTTTATAAAAATAATAAATATCTATAATAACAATTGACGATAGAGTATAAGCACGACGCTTCAGCGCCATCCATTTTCAGGGCTAGTTGCTTCGGCAGGTGAGTTGTTACACACTCCTTAGCGGATTCCGACTTCCATGGCCACCGTCCTGCTGTCTTAAGCAACCAACGCCTTTCATGGTATCCCATAAGCGTCGATTTTGGCGCTTTAACTCTATGTTTGGTTCATCCCACAGCGCCAGTTCTGCTTACCAAAAGTGTATAAAAAAAGTGTAAGGCCCACTTGGCATTCTGATCCATAAATATTATCTTAATTAAAAATATTGTTCTCATAGCTTCACATATATATAAAATTAAAAATAAAATCAATATATGATTTTAAGCAAGCTAGAGATCTCACCCATTTAAAGTTTGAGAATAGGTTGAGGTCGTTTCGGCCCCAAGGCCTCTAATCATTCGCTTTACCGGATGAGACTCGTTGAATGATGAACGCCAGCTATCCTGAGGGAAACTTCGGAGGGAACCAGCTACTAGATGGTTCGATTAGTCTTTCGCCCCTATACCCAGTTCCGACGATCGATTTGCACGTCAGAATCGCTGCGGACCTCCATCAGGGTTTCCCCTGACTTCGTCCTGACCAGGCATAGTTTACCATCTTTCGGGTCCCAGCGTGTACGCTCTAGGTGCACCTTTATTCATAATAAAAATTATAAAAAAATAATAAGAATAATATAAGATGCCCTGGGAGTGCGATATTTAATACATAATAAAATATATCCTCCCTCAAATTTATAATAAGAAAAATAAAATTTTTTTTAAAAAAATTATTTTACTTTCATTTCGCCTTTGGGTTTTATAAAATTTATTAATATTTCGATGAAAAAATATTTTATTCCCAATGACTTGCGCACATGCTAGACTCCTTGGTCCGTGTTTCAAGACGGGTCCTGAAAGTACCCAAAGCTAAAGCGTCGCTGACAAAAAGATTATTGTTCAAATTAATACCTAAAAACTGACAGTAATATGGTATGATTTATTAGTATAAAAACCAAATAAAATCATATGTTTTATTAAGAAATATAAAAAACCTAATAAAACCCATATATATTCGTTTTAGGTAATGAACGTGTAAAAAAAAATCTTTACACTTAATCTTATATTATGAATATTTATACCGTCAAACAATTAATTAGATAATATAGGCATATATTACACAAATAAATAAAAATTTATAATGTAATATACAATGCACAAAAATATTTCATAAATCAATATTTAACGGGTCGCGACGTCCTACAAGATGAGAAATGCATACCTCGTTATTATACACAACATATAGTAGTGCAATAATTTTATAAATTATAATTATACCATAAAAATTATAATATATAATAATAATAAATTTTGTCACTAACAAATACAAGTTGGTTAATATACGATAAAAACTAAATGAACTTCATCTTTCGACCTTTCGGGTTTTTCAGGTTTACCCCTGAACGGTTTTACGTACTCTTGAACTCTCTCTTCAAAGTTCTTTTCAATTTTCCCTCACGGTACTTGTTCGCTATCGGTCTCGTGGTTATATTTAGCCTTAGATGGAGTTTACCACCCACTTAGAGCTGCACTCTCAAGCAACCCGACTCTAAGGGGAGGTCCACTTGTTATTCAGTATATAGTCACTACGGGCCTGGCACCCTCTCTGGGTATATGGCCCCATTCAAGATGGACTTGGATTTATTACATAAAATAACAGGTTATATAAAAAATTATGGATCCTCCCAAACACTACATTCCCCGAATGACCATTTTTATTTAGCCATGGGGTTCAGTGATGGGCTTTTCCCTGTTCGCTCGCCGCTACTAAGGGAATCCTAGTTAGTTTCTTTTCCTCCGCTTAATAATATGCTTAAATTCAGCGGGTAATCTCACCTACTCTGAGGTCGCAATTATAAATAAATAAAATAAAAAATTTTTTTTTCGATATTTTCTTTATAAATAAATATAAAAAATTTTTATTTTGAAAAAATAAAAACACTATTAGTAATTAATTAAACCAAAAAATTTTATCTTATGTTATTATGTTAAATTTTTAAATATTATTATTTAATATTTATATGAAAATTAATAAGAAATAAATTATTTCGTTATTTCATATTTTCATAAAATAAAAATAATTAGATATTTAAAACACATATATAAATGAATAAATTTTGGTTTTGATTACTATATGTGTTTAAATTTATTTATATATTTTTTAGAAAATATCGTTTCATTTTTATTAAATTAAAATGATGTGATGTATTATTTGATTTTCTTATTCTTACACATTTATAACAGTAAGATATAGAAATAGTATTTTACAATATAAGTTCAGTAAGTTGCTTTTACTGATCGAGAAAATGTTGCGAAAACGAGACCCGCAGGGTCGAGTTTTTGCAATTTTCGAGATCAGTAAAGGCACTTAACGCATCGTGTATTGTATAATATTTTTTGCACGATCGATTTAAAATAATTAAAGAATAAAAATATAGTAAATAAAAAATAAAATTCAGATAATATGTATAGGTGAAATTTATATTTCTGTTATCACATAGAATGCTATGAATAAATATTATAAATTTTTATATTAGCAACTATACGAATTTTTGTAGTGACAATTGACAACTATATTTGTAAATAAAAAATTAAGTGTCAATATTTAATTGGTGTGAATATTTTTTTGAATTTTCTATTAAAAAAATTGGGAAAAATAGTTTGTTAAACTATAATATTAGTGAGAATAATGAAACTGATGAAGAATTTTAATTTTAGCTGCAAATTTATTCTCGTAAAATGAAGGAAAGATTATGAAAACCACAGAAAACTTTAATGATTGAACGACCTGTTGAAATGTCAATAAAATACGAAGACTAATGCCAACAACAATAATAATAATAATAATAATAATGTGCTAACTAGTGAAAATTTTCATATTAATCGATTTATTTTCCTAATTGTTCAAATTGTACCTACTTTTAATTTCAATATAAATAAATAATTACAATCATTTTTGAGCTAATTTCACTTACCACACTCCTATTCACTTACCACGCATCTATTTCACCTACCGCACTGTTATTTTTTGGTTTGCATGGATATAAACAAACGTTCGGGAAATGTAACTTACCAGCATTGTCAACAGCATCGGTAAATGCATGAAAATACACGATCGTGCAAAAAATAATATTAAAAATACATATATTAAAAACATCATATAATTTAGAATGACGTATAAATTAAAAAATATACGAACATTCATTTTATTATTTATAAGATATATATTTTAAAAAATATATTATCTTTTATTAAAAATAATCTTTTAATATATTATTGTATACGACCCTCAGCCAGGTGTGGTCCGGGAACAGTATCCAAGGACCGCAATGTGCTTTCGAAATGTCGATGTTCATGTGTCCTGCAGTTCACAAGTTGACGCGCAATTAGCTGCGTTCTTCATCGACCCACGAGCCAAGTGATCCACCGTTCAGGGTAATCTTTATATTATAAAATTTTAAAAAATATTTATATTAAATAAAAATTTATACTTTTTTTATTATTATTATAAAATAATAATAAAAAGACTGCAATAAAAAAACAATTTTTTTTTTGTTTTTTATTGATTTACATTTGTATAAAAGAATAAATAATAATATTTAATAAAATTTTATTAGATACAGTGTTTGCTTGTTTATTTGACAAAACATTAAAAAAAAAAATTTTTTAAAAAACTCATTTATTAAATAACTATATTATAAATAAGACATATTGAAAATAACTTGTTGTGTTATTTTACGAATATGCTATTTATTTTATATAGATTCAATAAATTTTTAATATTGTTAATATAAAAGAAAAAATTTATATATTGATATATAAAAATAAACACATATCAAAAAAAAAAAAAATTAAAAAATCAAATTAACATTTGGATGTAAAACTTTATAACCAATAATATATTTAATATATTAAAAATTGGTATCCAAATACGTGTTTATTTATTACAATATTATAATTTTTATATCATAAAATTATATATTTTATAAAGTAAGTTATAGAAAAAAAGTAAATTTTTCTTTTACTTACATAAAAATATAAGGAATTTATAAACAAAATATTTTAACAAAACATTAATATATATAAAAAATCATAAAAATCAAGTTTTGTTATATTTCGTTAATGATCCTTCCGCAGGTTCACGTACGGAAACCTTGTTACGACTTTTACTTCCTCTAAATGATCAAGTTTGGTCATCTTTCCAGCATCATCGGCAATGTCTTTTAAAAACATTGCCGCGCACCAGTCTGAAGACCTCACTAAATCATTCAATCGGTAGTAGCGACGGGCGGTGTGTACAAAGGGCAGGGACGTAATCAACGCGAGCTTATGACTCGCGCTTACTGGGAATTCCTCGTTCATGGGGAATAATTGCAAACCCCAATCCCTAGCACGAAGGAGGTTCAGCGGGTTACCCGGACCTTTCGGCCAGAGGAAAACACGCTGATTCCTTCAGTGTAGCGCGCGTGCGCCCCAGAACATCCAAGGGCATCACAGACCTGTTATTGCTCAATCTCGTACGGCTAGAAGCCGCCTGTCCCTCTAAGAAGAATTATTTGTACGCCGGCAGTAAAAACCACATCAAAAAACTGATGTCACTTTAGTTAATGTATCATGTTAAATATATCATTAATGCAGATTAAGTAATTACACATAGAAATTTATCCCCAAAGAAATAAAAAACATAAATGAATATTATCAATCATACATATTATAAATATATTAAAACAAAATATACAAATAGCATTCAGTAACAATACAACCGATGGGCCTTGAGATGCCGGTAATAAAGTACGTCTATTTAGTAGGCTAGAGTCTCGTTCGTTATCGGAATTAACCAGACAAATCGCTCCACCAACTAAGAACGGCCATGCACCACCACCCACCGAATCAAGAAAGAGCTCTCAATCTGTCAATCCTTCCGGTGTCCGGGCCTGGTGAGGTTTCCCGTGTTGAGTCAAATTAAGCCGCAGGCTCCACTCCTTGTGGTGCCCTTCCGTCAATTCCTTTAAGTTTCAGCTTTGCAACCATACTTCTCCCGGAACCCAAAAGCTTTGGTTTCCCGGAAGCTGCCCGCCAAGTCATTGGAGGAACTTTGGCGGATCGCTAGCTGGCATCGTTTATGGTTAGAACTAGGGCGGTATCTGATCGCCTTCGAACCTCTAACTTTCGTTCTTGATCAATCAAAACATTTTTGGCAAATGCTTTCGCTTCTGTCCGTCGTACGACGATCCCAGAATTTCACCTCTAACGTCGCAATACGAATGCCCCCATCTGTCCGTATTAATCATTACCTCGGAAAAACTTCCGAAAACTAACAAAATAGAACCGAGGTCCTATTCCATTATTCCATGCACACAATATTCAGGCACTATTTAAATTTGAAAGCCTGCTTTAAGCACTCTAATTTGTTCAAATTAAACGTACCGGCCCATCTCGACACTCAATTAAGAGCACCGCGATAGGATTATAATTGGGAGGCTGTCTCCATTATTTAAATTATAAAAAATAAATAAATAACTTTAACACTTACGATAAATTATACTTTAATGTAGATATTAGTATATAAAATTTAACTAATATACTTTAAACTTTTCAAGCAAGTAAAAATATAAATAATAACTTACCATAAAAATAAAAATTTAAATAAAAATACAAGTATTTATAACTATATTATACCATATATAATTTATACCTCACCACCGATAGGACGTCCCACAAAACATGCCAGTTAAACACCGCGAGCGGTGAACCGACAGTGTAGGACACAAATTCGACTACAAGCTTTTTAACCGCAACAACTTTAATATACGCTATTGGAGCTGGAATTACCGCGGCTGCTGGCACCAGACTTGCCCTCCAATGGATCCTCGTTAAAGGATTTAAAGTGTACTCATTCCGATTACGGGGCCTCGGATGAGTCCCGTATCGTTATTTTTCGTCACTACCTCCCCGTGCCGGGAGTGGGTAATTTGCGCGCCTGCTGCCTTCCTTGGATGTGATAGCCGTTTCTCAGGCTCCCTCTCCGGAATCGAACCCTGATTCCCCATTACCCGTTACAACCATGGTAGGCGCAGAACCTACCATCGACAGTTGATAAGGCAGACATTTGAAAGATGCGTCGCCGGTACTATAAAGACCGTGCGATCAGCTAAAAGTTATTCAGAGTCACCAAATTATTACGATGCACATATATTAAATATATATATATATATATATATATATATATATATATATATATATATATATATATATATATATGAAATTATAAAAAAACATAAAATATATTATAAAAATATGTTAACATCGATTGGTTCTGATCTAATAAAAGCATTCCTTCCATCTCTGGTCGGAACTCTATTTGCATGTATTAGCTCTAGAATTACCACAGTTATCCAAGTAAATGTATATATGATCTAAGAAACCATAACTGATATAATGAGCCTTTCGCGGTTTCACCTTAATATGGCTTGTACTGAGACATGCATGGCTTAATCTTTGAGACAAGCATATGACTACTGGCAGGATCAACCAGGGAAATAAAATTAATCCATTTTAAAAAAACGAAATATCTTAAAAAGTTTTTCATTTATTAATCAGTATGAAATTTCTTCATAAACTGATATAAACATATACAAATTTTAACAAAAATTGAAATAAAAATAAATTTATTTCTTTTGTTACTTTTTATATAAAAAATATTTTCTAAAATTTTTAATATTTAAAAAAATAAAAAAAATTCTTTTTTGAAAATATTCTTATTAGAATAAAAACTATTACCATATATTTTAAGTAATATAGTTTTATTGAAATAATCCAAACATTTGCTCATAACTCTTCGCTAGTTTGTATGCGACAATTTTTAAGTATATAAAATATACTCGTATATTTATTTAACGTTCGAATAACACACTTCATTCGCGCTTGGTATGTAGTGAGTTTCTGCATTATAAATTTATTAAAAAATTTATTTTATTAAAATTGTTTGTCCACATAAGAGCCTAAGGCTTAACACCTATAGCCCATGGACTTGCTTTGACATAATATAGGACAATAATAAATTAAAAAAATTATAAAAATTTAATATTTATATATATATATATATATATATATATATATATATATATATATATATATATATATATATATATATATATACCATTTTCAAATGTAATTTATTACATAGATTATATATTTAAAAAACATTTTTAAAAAAAATGATATATTATTTATAATATGTTTAAATGATCATAGTGAGATAGCGACGGCATATAAAAATTTTCAAAAATTTTAGTCATTTTAAAAAA